>BMAC01000813.1:12982-34055 GCA_014905375.1 Phtheirospermum japonicum | reverse complement strand
TCGAAGCTCGAAGATCTACAGCTCCGCACGCCCCGTCGCCGCCGCCACCGAGTCCAGCCCCAGCGCAACGTCGCCCGCCACCTCGTCCAGCCCTAACGCAACGTCGCCCGCAACTGCGTCAAGCCGCCCGCCACCTTGTCCCAGCCCAGCGTACCGCCGCCGGCCACCGCGTCCAGCCTCCACCCTCGCCGCCGTTGCCGTCTTTCTACCGCGTCTTCTACAGTAAGAATTGTTTTGATTATGGTTAATTGTTTTATGATTTAATTTGGTTTTATGATTTCATTAGTGTCTAATTTTTAATTTAGTATTTTGTTAGAGTTAATGATATAACTAGGATAGAATTTAGGGTTTTATTATGTAATATGAGTTTAATTAGGGCTTTAGGTTCAATTTAGGAATAATCAATTAATTAGGGTTCAATTTAGGAATAATAAATTAATTAGGGCCAATTTAGTAATAATTACCTAATTAGGGGTCAATTTAGGAATAATCAATTAATTAGGGGCCGGATTACTATATTCCCTCGGAATTATTCCGAGGGATTCTGGATTCCCTCGAAATTTTCAAAAAATAAAAAAAATTAAAATAAAAAATTCCGAGGGATATATATTTCCCTCAGTATTCCGAGGTCTTTATTCCCTCGGAATGCTTTCCCTCGAAAATCCGTCGATTTTTTCCCTCGATAATCATGGCAGGAAAAATTGGCACCGGAATTCAGAGGGGATTTCCGAGGGAATGACATTCCCTCGGAAAAAACCGAGAGAATTTTCTGTCCCTCGGTTTTTCCCTCGGAAAATTTAGAGGGAAGACAATTCCTTCGGTTTTCCCTCAGAAAACTGCTGTTTTTTTGTAGTGTAATAAGTTTCGACATATTACCTTCACCACAACGCAAGAGACTCCGACAGCCTTCGTGGCCTTTCCTTTAGAATCAATCTTGCACAACTACATATATTCAATAATCAACACTACAAGCAAATACTATATTAATGTGTCTCATGCAACAAAAAGGATAACTGGCTCAAGATGATCCGTCATCACCATTGTTGTCGAGGACGAATCAATTACAAACAACTCCTGTTTCCTCAAAATGCAATTACTACACAGTCACAAGTACCAATGGTGTCCACAACACAGACTCATCTCAAAACATAAATAAAAAACAAACTGCAAGAACTTAAAAAGCATAGTTTCTCTGCTCGCACCTAAAATAAGAAGCAAAACAAATCAAGTACCAAACCATATAAATTTATAACTAATGTGATCCCTAATCTAACTAAATACAACAAATTAAATCCATAGCAACCCTTAGATTCAAACTAAAAAAAAATAATAATAATAAGCATATTCTAAATATTTTGAAAATAATCTTGTTAGAATTTCTTTTTCCCAAGTTCTAAAATATATGAAAAAAATACAAAAACCTGATTCATAGATGACGTAGAATTAAAAAAAAGTATATAAAAGAACATAATCGTGATCAAAATATACTTATTATCATCATATATAAGATTGGTCATCTCCGGAGGACACGAAATTGGGCCTCCCACCAACATCCCTTTGGTCGCGTTTAGTGCAATAAACACAACTCTCAAATTCCTGCAAATAGCTTCCACTTCATACTTGTGCCTGGCCCTGAACATCACTGCCAAGTCCCACACCAGCTCTCGGGTGGATGGAACGACGTGTCCAGGTAGCACAGTTTCACGGTCCCGTTAAAGAAAGTCGTGTTCTTCGCCCCCTGGCTAAAGGGCCACACTTTGGCGCCCAACAACCAATCCTGGGACATGCACTGGATAAAAACCTCCATCTCTCGGTAGTGGGAAATATACTTCCGGTTTGGGTTTCGGACAGCGAGCTCTAAATCCCACTTCGCAAGTTTATGCTACTCCGGCCCACTATTTTCGTCTTTACGCCAAGCCCAAGAAAAACAACCCCGACGGCTCTGCTCAGTCCCGTCACGCCGCTAACGTCAGCCACACGGCTCAGTGGGAAACGGCTCGGCTCAAAGCCGAAGTCTGCCTCGCTCGCGCGTCCAAACTACGCCTCTTCCACAAACTCACCGCTTCCGGCCCAGCTCTACCGCCGGCTCCGACGCCGCGTGTGGCAGCTCTGAAAAACAGAATTATAAATGCAATTTCCGAAAAACAAATCTATATTTTCCAAAAAATGAAAAACATAATTATGAATTTATTTTCATAATAATTTATGTAGAGATTTTCTGAAAAAATACGGATCGAATCTTAAAATTTTCAGATCTATATCTTACACATCTACAATATGTTCAAAACTTGGCAGATATCAAAAAAACAGAATCGAATAAATTTTAAAAAAATACTCACAATTAGTCTAATTACATAATCGGAATTGGTTGAACATATTTTCGGCTCAGAGGAAACAAATCTGAAATTTACGAACAAATTCAAAGAATAAAAAAAATCAATTCGGGTTGATGAGTTTTTGAAGAAGAAAAAAAGTGGGTGTGGTTTCAGATCTCAAAAAAAATTAGATCGAGAAATATCAGATTAATAAAATTCATACTAAAAGATATCAGATCTCGGAAAACCTTAGAACAGACCCTTTGGAAAACAAAAAATTGAATGGAAAGTAAGATAAACTGATCTGGAATTACCGAGATCTGTTGTTCGACGGGCTGAGAGCAAAAATGAAAAAAAAGGGAGCGGCGCTTAGAGGATTTGTTCGACGGACTAAGAGCATAAATGAAAAAAAAAAAAGGAGCGGCGCTTTAGAGGATTAACCTAGTTTTTGTGATATTAACATAAATAAAAAAAAGGTTGTTATTTATACCTTGTCAAAATTTTGGCCTCCTCCCAAAATAGACCCCTATGAACCACAGTCAGACACGTAATTTTTGGAGATTTCTAATTGGTCCACGTCAACCCCCGAACGCTCTCCTTTTGACACATCAGCCTTAATAGTTAACACTATTAACAACATGGAGGATAAATCTCTGACCCGTACTATGATATATTAATTTTTGTACTATGATATATTTGTAATATGATGTATTGGTTTTTTTTATTATAATGTATTGATTTTTGCATTATTGTATTGATATGAAATTCTTGCCTAACGGATGATCTGTTAGTCCGGCCTAACAAGATTGTTGCTCATTTATTTTTGTACTATGATGTTTTGATTTTTATACTCGAAAGTATTATTTTTTTATAAATCACTTACCAGTGTTATGATATATTGGTTTTTGTACTATAATGTATTAGTTTTTTACTATAATATATTGAATTTTATATTATAATGTATTGGTATAAAGTGATGGCCTAACGGATAATTCGTTAGTGCGGCCTGACAAGAGTGTTGCTCTTTAAATAATCTCAATCTCTTTAGACCTCCTAAAAGGAGTGTACCTCTTTTTGAAAAAGGAAATTATGCAAGTCGAAGATAAAACAGAGGAGGGTCCATCTATGTGTCATGTAATGTAACACTGTACCTACTTGTTCAGGTACAAATGGAAAAGTATTTAAACATATATGCACACCTATTTTGAATTTAATATTTCATATTTGAAATATATAATTACAAATTTAACTTTGTATTCAAAATTTAAAATATTTAAATCATTTTTTTTTTATTAATTACCTCTTATATTATTAAAACTCTTATATTATTAAAATGTGATAATAAAATATTAATATGAATTACATTTGTTTTGAAAGTTACAATCTAATCCCAAATATTATGTCCTTAATAAAAATCCATAAACTTGATGTCTTGAATTTCAACTTCTAGAAAAACTCTTGAGTTTTTCTTTGTCGTTGTTTTCAAAGTTGAAGAATCGTCAATTGCTTGATGAATTGGCTTGAAATGTTTGATGGGAGGGAATTGAGATACTTTGATGAGCAATACTTGATCTACGACGAACGGGAAATTATCCATAACAGAACCGTTCAAAAGCTTGTTAGCTAGTTCTAATTTTAGCTCGTTATTTATGAAAGCCGAATCGAATTCATTTGTCTCCATTATTATTAATGTATGATTTTGGTATGTACCGGCATATTTATGAAATAATATCAACTTATCGGGTATATTTGATTTTTCTTTTATGGTGTTTTGGCATAATGGGATTTCAGTAACTATTTACCATGATTCTTAAATGGGTTTATTAGTTTCATCTAATGAATATGAGGTGTGTTAGTTGAAGTTCAATTAGTGGCGCCGTCCGTGGAAATAGGGACATCGAGTTATTGAGCAAAAGATGTGAGAATACACAAGTGGACTCTTAAATTGCAGACTTGCTAATATCACAGATAAGTTCTAGTTCTCTATGTCTTTTTGTATTGATGTTGGTTTTGAAGGGTTAATTTATTTTGGTGACCGAAATCTAACTCGGGGATGGCCAACTCAACGTGAAGAGGTCGCCAATATTTAAGGCTATATATCAGGTCGCACGTCCAAACATCCACAAAAAGGTGATCGTGGAATTTTGCTACCTGAAAGTAAAGAGGTCGCACAGTTGGATATTCGAGGAGAGGTAAATTTTTCCTATGGCATCAACATGACTATGTATCAGGTACGATCGTTTAAATCTCGTAAAAGGGAGGGTTTTACATTTCCTTCATCTACCTTACTTGATTTTTTATCTCGGGCCTTTGGGCACCGGGCTGATGGTGCTAAGCGCCGAGATTTTCGCCCGCCTCTGAAAGCAAGTTGGCTCGTTGTGCGTCTCGGTCCACGTACTGGCGCAAGCGCTTCACTCATCGGCCCAATTTTTTGATGGCCTCGGCCTGCCTCACATACCTCTTATGCCTTGGTTCGCATCGAGGTTTCCATACGTCGTCCCTGACGGCCTAGTCGCACAACTCTCGGATCTTGAGTTACCAAATACTCTAAGGATACAAACATGTACACCACATTGTCCATGTTGCGACCTCAGCTTTATTCTCGTGATCTCAACTATATTCTAACGATTTCAGCTTTATTCTCGCGGCCTCAGAAGCAACCTCAGCTTTACTCTTTCGACCTCAGTTTTGTTATCAGCGGCGGCCTTAGCCTGCGGCCTCGCTTTTATTCTTACGACCTTAGCTACGATCTCATGGCTTTATGGTTATGGATATGGTATGGCCTGACACTTGTTTAGGTCAGCGATGGATTGACATTTTTTATGCACTCTTTCACAAACTATGGGCTGACGCTTTCATTAGGTCAGCGATGGTTTATGGCCATGGTCTCTTATGGTTATGGACCGACGCTTTCATCAAGTCGGCGATGGATGGGTGGATGGTATTAAGCAAGGGACATGTTTGATTTACATGTTCTTTGCGATTTTTCATGTATTTTTGAATATGTTTGATTTACATATTCCTTGTTGTGAGGAGCATGTTTGATTTACATGTTCTTTGCGACTTTTGATTATGTGTTTTCGACTATGTGTGATCAATATATTTCTTGCTTGGTTGTCATGTGTTTAGGGGAATATGTTTTATCAACATATGCCTTTGGTTGTTTTATTTGGCAAGCCTTGTGATTATTTGTTGATGCGACCTGGTTGTTTATCTTGTTCGCATTATTCGAACATGGGGGACTAAGTAGTTTTCTTAGTCGCCTATGGTCAAGATTTATTGAGTTTATGTGACCTGGTTGTTTGCCTTGTTCGCATTATTTGAAATTGGGGGATTGAGTGGTTTTCTCGACCCTATGTTGTTGTTATATGGTTTCACTTAGCAAAGTTTATCTATACATGGGGAACTGAATAGTTTTCTCGGCCCTATGTTGATGTTATGTGGTCTCACCTGGCTTGTGTATGGTCTAACTATTTTACTTTGTTCAGTTTATTTAAACTTGGGGGACTGAATGGTTTTCTTGGTCATATGTGATTTTATGGTTCTACCTGGTCTGGTATATGGTGATTTCTTTCAACCACCGTATCTTAGGTCGGTGGTGAATTTTATTATATATTGGGATGACTTTGGTATAGGTCATCAGAGGTTTTTGAGTTGGGTGGTTCGAACTTTCCGTACCTAATATTAAAATAAGTTTGCCGAGGTTTATAAGTTCACTCGTAAGAATACGAGTTCGCTTGTAGGTTGGTAAGTTTAAATCGAGTCGAAACTCGAGGAACCAACAATCGAAATTTTAGATGTTTGTTTAATCACAATTTCACACACGAACAAGTATAATTGGGGTTTTTGATTTTATAAACTACGAATTGAAAAGTAGATCAAATTACTGAAAACTAATTAAACTAAACTAATTAATAAACTAGAATTTAAAAGCTAAATGAACTAAGAATTATCAACTAGGGTTTTAGAGTTGGAAGAGAAATTAAAGAACATGAATAAACCACTATTATAATCACCAAGCAGAAATAAGCAAAACGAAATTGAAAGAGAAAAGATTGTGATCTATATTAACTACTAAATTCAAATTACTCAAGCATCAAATAGTTCAAGATCCGAAAATAAAGATAAATTATCTAAAATCTAGAATTAAGAAGAGCTAATCTAGAAAGAAATTTAAAAGTTTAGAGTAATTATGATTATCTAGAAAGCAATAAATCTCCAGCTATTCTGGAGAAGAAAAGGAGATCTCATTCGAAGACGAATCACAAATCGAAGGAATGGAGCGTAAGAACTTGTGATGTTGGATCTTCTCTCTTGATCTTGTATCTATTTAACGGATGATGGAATTGGGCTCTCTCTGCGTCTCGGAACCTTAGGAGTGTGTAAAGCTTAACCCTTGTTGAATTATGGAAGGGTATATATAGGTTCCAAAACTTAGAATAGAAGTTTCCTTAAAAATCCTGATCCTGGGTCCAATAGCGGTAGCTTAGCGGTGGGGGCTACCGCTAACGCTACCGTTAACCTGTCGCTGAAATTCTCTATTTGTCCTTAATGGTAGAGATGACGGTAAGGCTACCGTTAAGCCTACCGTAAACTTGTCTCTGAAGCCTCCTAGCGGTAGTGCTAACGGTAAGGCTACCATTAAGCCTACCGTTAACACTTCTCTGAAAGTCTCTGTTGTCTCTTAACGGTGGAGCTAACGGTAAGGTTACTGTTAAGACCACCATTAACTCATTCTGGGAGCTCTCTGCCGCCCTTTAGCGGTGGTCGTAGTGGTGATGGAACTGCTAGTGGTTAGCGGTAGGAGCTACTGCTAAACTTACCGCTAAGTAGGTAACTGTGCTACTTTTGTCGCCAAATTGCTCGTTCTCATCTCTCGGTTCTCGCAACGGTTGCAAGCTTCATCTTTTTAGTGCTGAGCTTCTCCGGCTACCTAGCTGTATGGGGAAAAACAGAGAATAATCACCCAATTGCATCAATTACGATCAAAACACGGTAAAATAAGCCGGAGATACATAAATATGAAAATATGCTCAATCTATCCAACCTATACAAAAATTAATCACAAATCTAACTAAAACACTACCTAAATATATACAAAAATCAAGATAAACGCGTACGAATCTACTACCCCATGCTTTATTGGTTTGTTCTTCCTCGAACAAACGATAATTCCAAAATATAACAAGTATGAAAATAAGCTCAGGCAAAGAGTCGTGTCATGCTACATAGGTAATTTTGAAAATATAGATAACTGCAACGCAAACTCAAACGCTAGACCATTATTACATTGTCTCTCCAAAAATAAAATCATGCATCCTTACAAAGGGTAATATGTATGTGTGCGCTCAAAAGCACTCGAGTATTTTTTTTAATAGGGATGTGTATACGCTCAATTCATCAAAACACATGCACAATAAACAAGTACTGAAAATCAAAAACCTCTCAATTGCATAATAAGTGTGTAACTAACAAAGAATCGGAAAAGGTCTTTTACGGGTTGTAATGTAGGCTCTTTGGACGGGTATGGAATATATAAGTCATGTGGCTAACTCACGATCTAACATGATTAATAACTCACCTAACTATTCTAATCACGAAGCAAAGTGCTTCACCTTATTCAAATGAAACCTCACTTAAATCTCATAACGTAACCTTTATACATAGGCTATTTCTCAACTCGACACCCAAAACCGACTTTTGAACAAACCACTTACACAATCTAGAAGCTTATGATACGCTTCTTCTTTCAAACTCAACTCTTGACTCTTAATCATTAGGCAGTATAAGAAAATCAACAATACTAAACACAAGACTTTCTAAGCATAGGCAACAATTCAACAAGATTCACCATCCTCTTTATTCTTTTTTTCTTTTTTTTCTCTTCACATTCTTTTTTTTAAGGATGGTGATCATTAACACCTATTACAATCTTTTCATAAATCCCTTATCACAAATCCAAAACAAAAATAACCAACTAAAATAACTAAATCTTACCCCCCACGCTATTAATGACGTAGGAGTTAACTCATAAACACTCATGGCTATAGGAAATTGATATTTGGCTATGAGGGGCTCATTCAGAATTTATAGTGGCTAATATATCTGGATATGGCTGGAATAAGGGTGGTTTCTGTGCCTAATCATCATATTCAAGGATAACTACACACTATGATTTCAAAGAGATCTCAAAACAGAACCCACTCAAGTACATGCAAAGATGATAAACACTCAGGCTACTCACAGGCTTTTGCATGAATAGATTTTGAATTGACGTTGCTTTTAAAGTTTTTCGAAATCATGTGTATCTAAGTACCATTTTAAATATATATATATATATATATAATTTAAAAAATAAATTATGCACTTATAAATGCTCAAAGACAAGAACCTCAAATTACACATAGTTAACTTTGACAGGATAAACCAGACAAACACAATTAAGCGTAGGAATAGAAATTAATCACGTTCAGTTACTAGCTATTACAAACCACTAATTCAAATTGCACAAGTATAAATTACAAATCACACTCGACTGCCTCCCCCTCCCTAAAAATCCGACAATCTCCGCATTGACATAAAATATATATAGAAATCAAATCAAAAGAAGAAATGATTAAGAAAAACGTCCTTGATGACTAAATAGTCGAGCCGCTCCACATAGAACTGTGCAATGATCCTTCATCTCGAATCACGTGACGTTGATTGTCTTGATTAACAAACTACGAAAACAAATAAACAAACAAAACAGAAAACAAACTAACTAATATTTTTAGATTTTCTTGGTTTTTTGATTATTTTTTTTTAATTTTAGAAAAACAAAGATAAAAAATGATAAATATATACAACAGCAATCAATTGGCCCGTCTCTAGCAATTATCCGGTGGCACATCATATAAGGGGGCCTGGTACGGAATGATGTCCATCGGATCAGGAGGAGGAGCAGCTGGCCAACGACCCATCATATCCATCTGGAACTGGGCGAAATTCGCCGTCAAGGCCGTCAAGAGCTCGTGGTTCCTGTCTCCAACCTCACGACCTAAGCGAGCGTTCTCACATGCCGCTCAAGCATCCTGTCCAGCCAAACGAACTTTGTCCTCCATAACAGAAAGTCGATCATAGACGTTCGTCTTAAAAATTTGATCGAAGATATCTTAGCACTCTAATTTAAGAAATCATCTCCGCAATAGTACAAAGTCGATTGTAGAGCGGTAAGTTAGATGTTATCAGCGATCGGTGTTTTTACTTAATCTCTTGTTAATCTTAATTAAACTAATCTAATCAAAGAAAGCAATAAATCATTGGGTTTGGGTTTGAGTTTTTAATACTAAATCTTGAATTCAAATGAAAACTTGAAAATAATAATTAAAGCAAAAGGGAATGAATATTGAAAGCTTGTTTGAAATTAACTAGTTTTGAGAAAATTGATTAAACCTAATTAACAACCTTAAATAAATTAAAAACTACTGTACTAAAGAAAGCTTGTAAATTTTGAAAGATGAAATGGAGGGAAAAACAAAGCTTTGAAATTTAAGAAAAATTCAAAGAACATTAAATGTGAATAAGTCAAATTGATTAAAGAAGAAAGCCCCTTATCTCTTTCAAACACCAAAGGTTTGTTTAGACAAAAGGTGTAAAAAAAGCTTCAAGATCATGGTACAATGGAGTTTTTGCACAAAGAAAACTAAAAGTTAGAAATTTAAGTTAATGGTATGAAAATGCAAAGAAAACAATACAAACTAAAACTTAACAACCAATACCAAAGCAATTACAACAATATAAACACAACACACAACATGAAAGAGAAAGTTTACTACCAGGTTTGCATTCCAAACCAAAGCTTCAAGCCTAGCTACAACCTTCATCATGTCAAGAAAAACTTCAACAAAACAAGAACCACAAATGAAGGAGATGTCACCATCTCCAACACTTGCTAAGAAATCTAAACTTAACTAAACTAATCTAAGAATTATAACTAGGGTTTAAGAGTCAAAGGAATGGTAAAATGGCTTTGAGGAGATGGAACAAGTCCAGACTCAACCAAGGAGGGATAAGGTTGTTGGAGAAAGGGTTGGGGGGTTATATAGAGGACGCAGGAGCAAAATGGTCAAAACGGGTCAAAAATTACAAAATTCCCTACGTCTCAGTTGACTGACTGCTTCATTCTCAATGACCTACAGTCTATTTGGGCTGGGTCAGTCGATCGACTGGACTAGTAATCGATCGACTGCATGCCAGTCGATCGACTGGCATGGCTGCTCCCGGCTCGGTTTTCTCATTTTCCGCTCCAGATGTCCGTCGGTTGTCGTTCCTTATTCGCATTATGTTCCCTTGATTTCCTTCACTTTTCCGTTCCATAGAGAGTCGAATAAAATGCCCTAAGCGTGCGCGGGTCCCGCTTGGTCATTCTACGACCAAAAATATAAAAATGAGTTAAAAACTACGAAAACGTAATAAAATCGCGCAAACACTACAAAAACTTAAAACTAACAAAATAGGCCTAATCGACTCCTAATAACCATAAATACAAGCAAAACACATGAAAACGCGACACAAAAAGGTAACAAAAAGACGTATAAAAATGTGCAAATCAACCTGCATAGTCGGCCAGATAGGCATCGAACTCGGCCTTCCCGAAACGTGATAACTCGGCTGCTCCCTCATCATCTGACTCAGTAGGGGTCCTAGTGGTAGTTCCGGTAGCCTCATCTTCCCCAACATGGCTACCATCATCATCTTCGCGATCGCGCACTATGAATTCCCACAATTTTGCCACTGGCTTTGAAACCCCCTTGCTCGCCCCGGGAGACGCACTATCCTCATCGCTAAGACCATTGGCTGATGATCAAACTAGACGTCGCTATTCCTTTGAATGTAGCTAACGGTTGGGTAGAGGTACGCTAACGGTGAGTCTTCGTCGTAAGGGCCTGAGCAGCACGCTAATGGTAGAGGCGACCGTTAAACCTCTCTGTTTGTTACTAGCGGTTGACTTTCATCGTTAAGCCTGAGCAGCACGCTAATGGTAGTGTTAACGGTAGATACGACCGTTAACCTACCGCTAGGTATCCGTATTTGGCAAATTCACCTCATTTTTTTGCATATCAACACACGCATCAATATACCATAACAAATAACTCAACTAAACAAAACATTACAGAAAATTAAAAGAAAGAAAAATCAAAATAATAGAAAAGGAAAAAGAAAAAGAAAACAAAAACAAACGCTTGGGTTGCCTAACAAAAAGTGCATCTTTTAACGTTGCTTGCTCGACGAGGGTGGTAGCAATCAATTTTCAGCCTGAGGTGGATCTCCTAACTCCACCACTTTACGATCTTGATTCTTCGGCATCCCATCATGATAAAGTTTAACTCTGTGCCCCGGTTGACTTGAAAAGTCGAATCCTTAATGTCATCGTACAAAGTGACCGCCTCAAACTCATTCATCTCTTTAATCAAAAACGGTCCACTCCACCTTAACGGTATGTTGGCTAATTAGGTCGACAAAAATATGCTAGTATAACTTTATAAGGGTGAGAGGTTTTATGGTTACTAGCTTATTTCTCCCTCGCCAACACTCGTGTTTACCTCGCCGATCACTCGTGTTCAGGGAGGATCTGAGTTATCTCGTCGTATGCACAATTACGCAAGCAGAAGACTTAACACACACACACACACAATATTACGGTCACGCATCCCCAACCTCATATACTATGCCTCGAATTCACAATGAAAGGTCTTGGCCGGAAAACTTGAATCACACAACGTCGAGCCAAGTCTAATAAGATCATTCCTAACAAGAGCTATCGGATGATAGCCTCATCCGTTAAGCATATTTTCGGTGACAGTTGCACACTTTTGCCCAGGTGGCTGGAGCCACCATTGAGAAGCCCTACCAAAATCTGTCATTGTTTTGCATGTAATTGTGGTGTTTTTCTCGTATTTTTAAGTAGAATTTTATATTGGTTTTAGCGGTTTTCAATTCCATTAATTAGGGTTTTAGGTTGTTTTTCTTGTTTTAATGTTTTTCGTGTCTCTTGTTGATTTTATATTTAATATGGTTAAATGGGTTCAATTAATTTGAGGTTTGTTGTAATTCTTGGGTTATTATATTTAAAAATTCCTATTTATAGGCCAAGGCATTGATGACCAAAGTTCAAGCCAAGCCGTGCCAAGGCGTGCCAAATTCGGTGCCAAGAACAAGCTTAAAAGGGGCAAAACATTCTGAAATGCTCGCCAAGGCATGCCACTCCTTGCCACATTTCACGCCAGACCTTGGAGACGTCCACATTTCATGCCAAAAGAAGCGCCTGGCAACCGCATGCTTCACGCCAAAAACTTCTCCAAGGGCGCCTGCCAACCGCCCGCTTCACGCCAAGAGTCACGCCAGATAGCGCCTGGCGCTGGCCACACTCCATGCCAAGTTCAGTGCCAAGAAGCCCTGGCGTTTGCCAACCGCCGCGCCAATTCCCACGCCAAAAACCCAGCCAACCACCCAAATTCCGAAGCCAACCGCGCCCAGGCTCGGCCATGGCCTAGCCACCTCGAGCCAGGGCTGAGCCAAATCATGTTAAACACTTAACCAAGGGCTAGGAGGGCCATTCAGGGTCAATTTTGGGTCAAAATCTGGGAATTTCAAACCCCTAAAGCTAGTTTGGCCCTTTAAAACCCAATTATATCTAGTATAAATAGAAAAGTTCTCTCATTTTTGTGGGATATCACTCATTCTCCCCAACTATTGCGTGAGTTTGGAATTATTTTCTCTCTCTAGTTCTTAAATTTAATTTCAAGCATTTCCTTAGGTTTTTAAGCCTAAGAAGAATTAAAGTACTCCCTTCGATTTTATTTTGTTGAAATTTCATTCAAGCTTTTGGATTCTCTTTTTAATCCAAGTAAGCTTTCTTTTAATTTCATGTTTGTTCTTCAATTTCATGCTTTTAGCTTTAGCTCTTAGATTAATTGTTAGATCTTGTGAATCGTCCATGGAATCTAGGTGAGTGACACACCAAGATCATAGATTGAGTCCTTGATCATTTTTATTTTAAGTATTTCATATGCTTTATTTTGGTCTTTATTTTCATGCATTGTTTTGTGTTAAATCCTAGATCTACTCATCGTTTCTTGTTATTTTTCAAAAAGATTTAAAATTTCACGTCAACTTTTATTTCTCTTTCTATTGGTGCTTTCAATTTTTGTTAATTTGCATTATTTAGATTTTTATGTTCATGCAAGCATAATTGTACCTTAGGTTGCTTTAGTTATACTTGGTGGAACTTTGCTTGTACTTGCTTGTTTTCATTATTCCTTTGCACTTTCAATTTCGGCACACGCTCGAGGCATCCGACCAACTTGCATTTTACATTTCATATTTAGTTTATATTCATAATTTTCATTTTATTTTCATTTTCATTTATATTTCAAGCTAAAAGCACATTGATTCTCACAATCGAATCGAATTCCGATAATACCGAGCCATGAACCCACTTTTCTTATTTCAACACCACTAAAACTACTCTTTCAGTCATCTTCGAATCATGGCCGCACCCTCATGCTTCTTCTTCTTCGATGTCTGATCAGCCACGCATCGTCCGTGTGTTGCCGATAACCGCATGGTAATCGCCGCTTGAATAGGGGCACTCCTCTCAAAACCCTCATATGTATCTGAGTCTCGCACTCTCATTATTTTTCTTTATGAAGGCTACTCACCTATTTATACAAGCAGAGACATAACCGCTCTCTAACCGCACGCTGGAGAAAACTGCCCCACTCCATTGTTACTCATAACTGCTAAGGGACATGTATGCTCGCCATGAGGAATGGCTCCAAACAACTCAAGTCAACTCGCTCAACATGAATCTCATGCATCTTGAGCTTGACAACTACCTTCCTTTGTAAATCTGCCTTTCAAACCAACATATGCTAAAAGGACTCGCATAACTGCCCATCGCTACTTAGCCAAACAGTTGGAATGTGCACAAGTGTCCATCCCTTTGCACACCTCATCGAGTCTAGCTCGTAACCATCCGCCCAAGCCATAAACCATCTCCAACATAGCCCTTAAATACCCGCTTTCGATCCGCATGCAATACCATGCTTACTTGTGAATCAGATCGACCCAACCCCGGGTCAGGTTAGACACCTGGATCGACCCAACCCTGGGTCGGTTTAGACACCTGGATTGACCCCTGACCCATTCTCGTGACTAGTGTTGCCAACTGTCAGCATCCCTCATGAGCCATGGCTAACACCCCTGGGTCACCATAGAGCTGGAGCTTCACAGATCCTTCCCCCTATATAATAGGCTTTAGGTAAATATGCAAAGACACACCGATAGATACTGCTTTTCTGTACAGGCACTAGTGCCTCCTTAGTTCTTCAATGTATAGCTTCCTACGAAATAAGATAAAGGCACATACAAGGCAGTTTCTCGACACAAATGCCGAGAAACATCTAAATGTGTGTCGCTCTCCTTGATCTCGTACGATATCGCACCATGCCGACACCGTTTACCCCGCAGACTTGCCGACTGGATGAGTTGTCGTGCAAAGGGTGTAACACTAGGCAATGCATAAATAAGATTTTTTTATTATTGAGGTTTTGACCGACCTATTTTTGGTCAATGGTTGATCCATAGCTACATGATTCAAATATATGCGTATTCTTATGGGTTTTTATGGGTCGATGCTTATTCAGGTCGGCAATGGATTTTATTGTTCATATGGTTGTAGGTTGACACTCATTTAGGTTGATGATTTCTTTATAGTTTACGGTATTATGGTTATGAGCTGAAAAATATCCAGGTCAGTAAACATGCATATTCATAGGGATTTATGAGGCGACCTCCCCTTTGGAAGGGGCAATCCTTCTAATAGGAGGCAAGCTATTTATAGGAACAGCTACCTCTAATGTGGGAGTGGCGAGCTCTCATATGGGGGTGGCGAGATCTTATCAAGAAAATGGTATTGTGGCAGCTTGGTACTGAGTGGTAGCTCGGTATTGGGAGCTGGACTTTATGGTTAACATGATCTTGGGCTTTGATGGACTGATATGGATTATAGTATGGGGTCCCGGCGGACTAAAAGTATGGTATGGTTATTAGATCATGGTTATTACGAGAATTTTAACATTTATGTTAACTCAACATAAAGGAAAAATCTAAATTTAAATCGATGGTATTGTGACCTTATATGAGGGCTCATAGTTAACAGGTTTATGGTTGTAAGGTGATGCTTAAGTAATATTTCAGGTTTATGGTTTATGGTTAAGGTATGGAGTGACTTTCTGGCTGACCTATTTTAGGTCGAATAAATGGTTTATGGTTTTTCGGCTGAAGTATTTTAGGTCGTATAAATGAAATCTTTATTTGTTATATTCTACTTAATTCCGTACCTCAATCAACCAGAATATGGGGGACTAGCTGATACGACATCAAAAATCGACTCGACTATATATGGAAAGTAACGAAGGGATGGAAGGTTTCAAGTCTCGGCGTATATGGTAATATGGTTTATGGTTATTATGGAATTATGTAAAGAAAGAATCCTAATATGAGAATATTTTCTAATTATGGAGATTTAGTACAATTAGGAGATTTAGTCCCATGGGAAGGAATCTTATTAGCATGTGGAGAAGTCTAATTAATCTTATAAAATAGGGGTTCAGGCCCTTATTTCATAACTTCACCCTTCTCTCTATCATGGAGCTCACATTACTCTCTCTTTCTATATAATTTTATATGGAATAACTCTCTCATCTCTAATTATCATAGATCATGGAACTTACGTATTTTATGGATTTTATGGCAAGCTCTCCTTTAGGAGAGGAGAGCTCTTATATGGGAGACGAGGACCCTAGATTGGGAATACGTCTCTTATCTCTTGATTATATAAGAGGACACATGCCTCAATTTTTACTCTAAGTTGTTTTTATCCTACGTTTAAGCTCTCGCATAACTCTATCAAACACTATCAGACTTAAGCATCGGAGGGCCTACGCCGGGGCTGTCCACCGCCTGGCTTGGGTTTTGTTTTGCAGGATCTATCAGGTCGCTAGGATCTCCTTGGAGATCTATCAGTTTGCTGCTCACATATCTAAGTTGATCAGGTCGCCGATTACGTATTTAAGGTCAGTACTTACTTTTCTTGGTGAACTAATCTTTTTGGTTGCATCATTTTGTTATTTCGCAAAACATTACTATTATCTTAGATGTTCCGGCGTCGTAATTTTCTATGGTTGATTTGACGCTTGTGGTTAAGTGTTCAACAGATTTTTTCCCTTCCATTGAGTTTTGGTGTCTAGTGATCCAATTTGCGTCGAGATTTTCTTTGATTCCTTGTAGGTTATCTGGATAGTTAACCTCGGTGTATTTAACATATTTCTTTTAGTTTAAGATTATATTGTCCTGAAAAAAAAGAAGTCATATTCAATGGTGGTTGATGCAACTAAAAAGTTTACCTTACCAAGAATGAGATTGGATTGTGTTTGAATAGCTTCTCGAGCCACGATCGATTGCACAAAAATCCAAGTCGGACAACTCTGACGTAGGCCCTTTGATACTCAAGTCAGTAACCTTATAAATTTGATAAACAAGAGTAAGAAAGTAGGATTAATTCTACTTCAAAAATAAACGAGGTTTGAGTCCTTTTATATAGAAGTTAGAGACGTAGGCCCCAAATTAGGGTTCCTGTCTCCCAATCGTATCCAATCTCCATAATTATGAAACTATCATATATTTTTATTCTTTCTTTCTTAATCTGCCAAAATAACCATGCTTTCGTCTTAATTTGGAACCTTCTATCCCATAACCATATTTAACTATAAGACCATATTACCATATTAACATAAGGTGATAAGCGAGAATTATACGGTAATTAATGGTTTAACTCCTATATTTTTATGTGCTTAATATTCTCATATATTTTTATTTCTCGCATATTTATTATTATGAGTAGTCGAGCACCGATTGTATATTTCTTTCTTATTTTGCAGAATTTGGTGTTGTATTAAGTGAAGGATGTTTAATAAGGAAGTCTAGAGACAAGGATCAACGAATCAACGAGAGAAAACCAGCGAATTAGGAGGTGGCGTCGATGGCTCGCGTCGTTAGCGAGGATGGCTCGCATCGGTCGATGCGATGTGCGGCTTTGTGAGCGCGTCGGTCGATGCCAGCTCGACGCTCAGTCAATGAGAAGCTGCAGTAGCGTCGATTCAAGGTCCGTCGATCGACGCCATGTCGAAGGGAACTCTCTATTGCGACAATTGGAGGTACGTCGCTCGACGCACATGCGAGACGACGTGAGCATGTGATGCGCGTCGACGCCGAGGGCTGGCATGTGTCGGTCGATGCCATGTCGACGCCGACGCGGCTGGGCTATTTTTGGAAAAATCTTGTGCGGTAAGAAATAGAAATCCTATATAAAATCAACCTAAACCCGTCCAAGATAGACATTAATAAAATCCTAGGGTTCCAATGCTTGAAGAGGGGATCCCAAATCACCCAATAAACAAGAGCTTGAAGATATAAGACCAAAATCCAAGATCTAAGCTTTCTTATCTCTTTTCTATCTTAGAACTATGTTTTATTTCTTTATTTTCCTATTATTCTATGAACTCCATTAGTGAGTGATTGTTTTATCTAGTTCTAGGGATGTTGAAACCCTCGTGAAACTATGTTTTAATTAATTCATGCAAAATTATCTTTCGTTATTCATATGCGGTTGCTTGTGTTGTTCTATTTTCAATTTATGATTGCTTAATTCTTAATATGGCTTGATCACCTAGATTAGGGATWGGTTATTTATTACTAGAAATAGGATTMCTTCCCGTGTAATTTTCGTAATTACTATTTCTCTGAAGCAACTAATGACTGCGAGTCGTTAGGGACAACATAACATAGGTTGAATAAACCGAGCTTATGTGTTTATTACTTAGATTAACCTATTTGCCTGATTATTAATGCTATTGTTGGGTTGAATCTAGAGAGCTRATTCTAAGTTATTCAATAATTAGAATCAATTAAAGAGCTTATTTTAATTGAGTAAACGGTAAGGGCAAATTCGAGTAGCAGAGCTTATTGTTACTTAGGYTTTTTAGTCGCATTTGATGAATGGGTTATGATATTGTGATTGGTTAGACGAGTYGAACGAGGGTYGAAACTGAACTAGAACTAGAGCTTTATTATTATTGAATTTCTTGTTAATTATTTTRTTGCTTGTTTAATTGCTTATTTATTTTGTTCTCTTAGATTAGTTCACAATTTCTAACCCATTTATTTGTTTAATAAAATACGAATTGTTACAATCTAAACCACACTCCTCGTGGGATCGARCCTTACTTATCACTAKTGCTAGTTGGTAGAGAAAAGCTAAGAAAAAATAAATATTTAATTTGACGCTTAACGACGAGCGGTCAAATTTTGGCGCCGTTGCCGGGAGTGACGCGTTTAAATTTTGATTTGACGTATTTTAATATTTTTACTTTTTAATTTTATTTTCGTTTTCAAAATAATAATAATAATAATAATAATAATAATAAATCTTTATTTTCGAATAATAATAATAATAATAATAATAATAATAATAATAATAATAATAATAATAATAATAATAAAATTTTCATTAATTTTCTTTTTAGATCTTGTGACTATGGCAGGAGGTTTAGAACGCACGTTGAAGGAGCTAGCAAATCTGGATCTTCCGCAACAACAATTATGCATCACGTTTCCAACCTTGGAGGATGCTAAATTCGAATTGAGATCCGGATTAATCTATCATTTGCCGGCGTTCCATGGATTAGATGGCGAGGATCCGCACAAGCATTTGAAGGAATCTCATGTTATATGCACGAGCATGAAGCCCGCCGGAGTAACTGATGAATAAATTAAACTACGGGCATTTCCATTTTCATTAAAGGGTCTCGCTAAGGATTGGCTTTATTACTTACCTCCTGGATCCATCACCACGTGGATGGCGTTAGAGAGGGTATTTTTGCAAAGATATTTTCCCGCGTCGAGAGTAGCAAGCCTTCGTAAGGATATTTGTGCAGCAAGACAAGCGCAAGGGGAGACATTGCATGAGTATTGGGASCGTTTCAAGAGACTCGTCGCTTGTTMCCCTCAGCATCAAATGGGCGAGGAGTTATTAATARAATACTTTTATGAAGGTCTCTGTCTCACTGATAGAAACATGATCGATGCGGCAAGCGGAGGCTCACTCATGGATAGGACACCGACGGCGGCAAGGGAGTTGATCTCGAACATGGCGGCTAATTCTCAGCAATTCGGCTACCGTGATAATTCATTGAGGTCGGTAAATGAGGTAGACACTGGTTCATTGCAAGCTCAGTTGGATGAGTTGAAGTCCACTATCATTAAGAGGGCTATGGTTCGACCATTTTTCTTTTGTCATACATTTGATCATGTCACCGATGATTGCCCAACGCTACGAGCCAATCTTGAAATGAACGCCTATGGAGTGAGGCCTAGAAGATGTCAATAAGGGAACTACYATCCTTACGAGCCAAGATGGGGGGACCCTTCAAATTTTCAAGGGGGACAAAAATTTTCGAGACAATATGATGATCATCCCCAAGCACAAGAACCGTCCCCAGCCCTCATAGAGATGATGGAGGCCATGATGACGAACACCAAGAAGCTCGAAGCTCAATTGAGTCAAATGGCGGATCACATAAGCCAACTGGATAAACGATTGTCTTCTCAAACTGAGGAACGCGTGGAGAATGTGAGCGTCATCATGCTGAAAGATGTGGGGAAAATCAATGATGCGGAGGACCCGACATTTGAATTGGAGGATGAATACGAGGTGGAGGAAGAAGAAACGAGGTGGACACGTGTTGGTCATAGTCTTCCTGACCTTACAAATGATATTCCTTATTCTACAGTTTCTCCTATCGAGGTCGAAGCCGAGCCAAAGCCATTGCCAACATAGACTGTGTGTCAAGTGATGAAGGATGAAGAAGAGACTTACGTGCGTGAAGATGTTTTTGAGAAGGAGGCGATTGATTATCTTCCGTATGTGGTGATAGACGAGACCATCTTAGCAAAATTCGATGAGAAGCCACCACAAAGTCGTAAGGATATAGTTAAGCATCCAACGTCGAAACGGATGCGAATTGAGGAGGATGAGGTCGTTGGCGTTCCGTGTACTTTGAGACCTCCACCGAAAACCCCCTTGGAATTAAGGTTTAAAAAGGAGAGAAATCTTGGTTGATGAATTTGGATGATTGGGCCTATTTTATCAGGGACGACTTTCGTGGTTGATTTGGAACCGCGACCCCCCCCCCCCCCCCTCGACTTTTGACTTACCCGGTGATTTATTTTCCATGCTCTTCCCTTTTGATTTATTTGCTTGTTCTTATTTTTTGTTCGCTTGAGGACAAACTAATGTTTAAGTTTGGGAGAATGGGTTATTGAGGTTATTATTATTAAGGATATTGTGGCTGAAAATTGATAAAATTTTGAAAATTTTTGTGATAAAGTCCTGGGGATTGAAAAGAAAATGGTTTAAAAGTACTTGCTTGAATTGCTTGGATGAATTATGTTTCGGTTAAATTTTTAGTCGTCATTTGATTTAGGGATCAAGGGTACGCATGTTAGTACTTTTGTGATTCATTTGTGGGGCGTCAATTCTAGATTGTTGCATTGTTGATATATATTTATGGTTGTCGTACTCAATATGACTTGTGTGGGTCCTTGAAGTTGGCGGTTGTGTGATAATATCTCATTAGTCGAAACAGAAGTCCAAT
>BMAC01000812.1:521504-618283 GCA_014905375.1 Phtheirospermum japonicum | reverse complement strand
TACCGGGAGAAGTGCCCTCCGGTCCAGAGTTACCTTCTCCCGTACCACAAATACCACAACGTACCACAAACCACAATCCTTCCAGAAGCTCGACTGGTCGGGAGAAGTGCCCTCCGGTCCAGAGTTTACCTTCTCCCCGCCACAAAAACACAACACTTGCCTCAAACACAAACTTTCACCCACAACCTTTCAACACAAACTTTGTGCGGGAGAAGTGCCCTCCCGGTCCAGAGTTACCTTCCTCCCACCCCGCCCGACCTAAACAAGCGTCAGCCCACTATCACTTTTACTTTCAACTGCGAGAGAGGTGCCCTCCAACACAAGAGTTACCCTCTCTCCCCAGCCTGCCGACCTAAAAACAAGCGTCCAGCCCATAACCATAAGAAAACCATCCACCGGACCTAATAGAAAGCGTCGGGTTTTTAATCATCATCGACCTAATGAGAGCGTCGGAATTTAATCGTCCATCGACCCTACTGAGAGCGTCGGAATATAATCCGTCCATCGACTCTAATGAGAGCGGTCGGAATTTAATCGTCATCGACCTACTGAGGAGGCGTCGGAATTTAATCGTCATCGACCTAAAGAGAGCGTCGGAAATTTAATTCGTCATCGACCTAATGAGAGCGTCGGAATTTAATCGTCATCGGACCCTACTGAGAGCGGTCGGAATATAATTCATCATCGACCTAATGAAAGCGTTGGAATTAAACTATCATCGACCTAATGCAAAGCGTCGGGAATTAAATCATCATCGACCTAATTGAAAGGGTCGGAATTAAACAATCATCGACCCTAAATGGAAAGCCGTCCGGAATTAAACAATCATCGACCTAAATGAAAAGCGTCGGAATTAAACAATCATCGACCTAATGAAAGCGCCGGAATTAAACAATCATTGACCTTATTCTACATAATGAGATCGCACGGGACCGTAAGGAGGTCGCAAAGACCGTAATAAGGTCGCGGAGACCGTAACATATTAATTATACGTATTCCCCGTAACTCAGATCATAAAACCATTTAAACAGAATTACAAACCATAATCGTTTAAATCGTATAAATCCAATACTCAACCACATAAAAATAAACAGGGCATAAAATGGAAAACCGTCCCTTTCATGAGATTTCAAAAAGCGTACCCGATACATATTCATATTGGCGCTATAGGAAAATTCACCTCTCCTCGAATATCCATCTACGCGACCTTTTTGTTTTTAGGTAGCATAATTCTCCAATCTTCTTTTTGTCAATGTTTGAACGCGCGACCTGGTACAAGACCTTAAACATTGGCGACCTCTTCGCATTGGGTTGCCCATCTCCGAATTACATGTCGGGCAACCCACAAATTAACACTAGGTTAATACGACCTAAACAGGCCCTACACCCAGATTCGTTAGCATAATCATAGAAAATATCATGCGAATATCACAACCTTATTCGCGCCAATAACATGTTAATCAAACATTTTTCACACCAAAGGTTTCCATTTCCCACAACCACAAATATCATATCACCATCAAGCCATATAAAATCAAAACAAAACTGACACAACTTTGAAGATTAAACTGTTTTAATAAGTAATGAATTAAAAACCAAACTATATATCACTGGAAATCCCTACGAGTCTAGTTTTCAATGCAAAAATCGGATCTCAAAACGGATAATCCAACAGTGAGTTATGACCAATTTACTAAAGTCTGGCAGTGCTGTATTTTCGTACGGGAATGTGTAAAAATGATCAATTCTTAGCATGTTCATAACCATATAAAATCAAATAAAACCACATAAGTCCAATTAGCACTCTCCACGCATGATTAATATACCATCATTCATAAAGAATTTTAAAACCAAATCTATGAATAATTAATATTTTATATAATCACATAAACCATACGTTTATCTCTATTAAATCAAATAAACTATAAGTCTATCCCCATATAAATCAAGTCAATAAGGAAGTATTTCACATGACAACCACATCAACCAACCAAACCATACCATCCTCATTTAAACACATCTAAAACAAAATAAATACTTATCTCGATTTGTGTTGATTTTGTTGTGTTATGTTGATACACGACCTCATCACCTTAGATTTCGAGCAACAAAATGAATCATTCCTTGAATATTTAAACACGCGACCTCATCGCGTTTGTTTGCATTGACCATTCCCGGGTTAAGGTCCAAACAACACATAAGGTAATCCTAAAAACCAATATTAATACAAACTCAACGAATAGACCTTACTCAGTCCGTTAGTATATGATCAATAAATAAAACGCAAGCATCACAACCTTTATTCGTGTTCACAAATCTTCAAAACTTGATCTCCACCACTATTCATATTTAACCACTATATATCGTACATATTATACCCAAAATTCAACTCCGTCCAACAATTAAAGTGTACATAACTTAATTCTCAAAAGAAATTAGACAAGCAGTTTTTGGAAACATGATCAGCTCTATTTAAAATTCGTTATAAAAATTTTCCAAACTCATAATCAGATCTCCACCGTTCAGATTGAACTTCAACATGTTTAGATTAACATATCCAATTTTCTAGTTGATCCAACGGTTATATTATGCACAATCGTATTTTGAAAAACACTGCGCAGGATTTTCTAAAAATAAAAACTGCTTCGATCGAAAATTTATATAAATTCACTCACATCACAAAATCCGATCTCCACCGTTCAACACGTAATTTAAAAGGTCTCTGACGTTTTGTAAAAATTTCAACGCGATCTAACGGTTGAAACAGTAGAAAATGATTTTTAAAGTTTATTGCGTAGTCAGATTTTAGACCTACGAAAATTGTGTACCTCACGTTTTTCGCTCAAGGACTCGATGTCCCTCTTTCCCACAGACGGCGCCAATTTGATAAGTTCAAAAAGTTGAACTACCAAATAATTGGGGTACTAACCTCAAAAGAGACCAGCGACCTAAAACAACCTTAAAAAACGTCATAGCGACCTTCCAAACCCTCTGCGAATTTCATGGCGACCTCGCTGGTCCTGCAAAACAACGTCTCGAACGAGTAGGAGTCCCCACCCCCCAACCCGTTAAGACCCTCCGATACTTAAGTCAATAAACAAAATCAATACGCAATCCCTTCACTCAAATCATACAAGATGCAATTATGATATCATAAGCTTAGTATAATGAGAGGTATGCACCTCCTTTTATAGAGATAAGAGGAATCCTCCACAATCTAGGGTTACCTTCTCACACCACAATTTCATAAATACCACAACTGTCTTATAATTAGGATTCCTCCCATATAGTAAATTCCCATAAACAATAAATTTCTCAATAAGTACCAAAATAAGCCGTGGCATACAGCCCACCAGGCCCATAACAATCCACGCATATCGGGTTCAAGTACCCAGCCCAAACCACAAGAGATCACGACCCTATATGAAAACTCATCCCCATACTACAGGTCGCTACTCTTCACAAATCAGCTCGCTCACTTCTCAAAATCACAACACAGCTCGCTCATCTTGTAGGAGGAACACCCTCTCCCATAAATGAGGTCGCTTACCACAAATAACCTCGTACATCAAATAATATTACGTATGTACATTTTGGTCCGCATCAACGAGGATGAACAGAGACATGAGGAAAACACCACTGAGAGTGAGAACGAGCTGAAATGAATGCATGAAAAGTAGAAGTCGAATAATAATAATAATAATAATAATAATAATAATAATAATAATAATAATAATAAAATAAATTGAGAATAATAAAAATTGAAAATAAAATCAAACTAAAGAAAGACCCAACATATGTATACATACTTTGGCCAAAAAAAATAAAAATCAAAACACATATATATTTTTTGTCTTTTTCTAATTATGTTATCCATTGACTTTCATATACCTAGTGTTTTATTTTCTCTTATCACATATCCAACTCACAGTACGCATAAATATTGATATATTACAAATGTTGTTTTTGTAAAGTTAAAGAAATCTAATAATTAATACAACTTTATTATTAATACATTTTCATCTCCAGTCACTGTTATTGTTGCCTGATAGTACGAACAGGTCGAGTGCGCTACAAGACAGGTGTCAATGCACCTGACGTGGAATGTGTGTCTGTTATTATTGTCTGATAGTACGAACACGTCGAGTGCGCTCCAAGACAGGTGTCAATGCACCTGACGTGGAATGTGTGTCCGCATTGCAGTATCGGGACCTGCACTCTGGCCTCGAACTCTGGTGTTAATAATATTTGTTGCTAAATTAGCTTCATGTGATGCTGATATTAGGTTTTGGGTGCAAAACAGCTTCATGCTAATAATTGCAGGGGCAGTGTGCTAATTAAGGTGGGTGTTAATTTAAAGGGTGCTAATTTTATGGTCCAGTGATGCTAATTAAGTGATTGTGTGTGTCAATATTTTTGTTTTTAGTTTTCATCATGATTGTTTTGGGTTCAAGACATTTTGAAAAGTAAATTTTGGCAATCTTTTGTTGCTGATTTACCAAGAATGTATTGACAATATACCCCGTTGCTAATTTATCTAAGATATGTTGCTCATTCTAGTGAAACCCAGGTTTTTGGATTTGTTAGGATTCAATGTTTTGTTAATTGTGGGTTTCGGTGTAAGGAGCATGATTATTTAGATTYCAGGCCGATGYTACTTTAATTGGTTGGTTTTGCTAATAATATTGCTTATTGTTGCACTGTTGCTAGCGAATTTATTATACATTCAGCCARTTCTTATTTTCGTTGCTAATTTCAAACAAATATGGTGCTAATATTAAATAATGAGTGATGCTAATTTGAATAAACAAATTTGATGCAAATAAATATGGTGCTAATATTAATAATCAGTGATGCTAATTTGAATAGTGAGTGCTAACATATATGTGCGATTTTGTTCCATCTGCAGCCTATGCGTGATCAAAGGTGTTGTGCTAGTACTAATAATGTGTGATACTAATTTTAATATTAGTAGCATGCTAATATAAAATGATGGAATTATAATATAAATTTTTATATTAGCCGCATGTTAATATAAAATGATGGAATTATAATATAAATTATAATATTAGTGGCATGCTAATATAAAATAATGTTTTTAGTGATGCGAACATTAATCAATTAGTGTTGCAAATTTTTAAAATTTTCTGGTGAAAAACTGTGAAAATGTGTTGATTAAGCATACTTAHATTTTGATGACCATTTTTTAAATATATTTTGTTGCTGGGAATTGCTAATTAACTATGCTAATTATAGTATTGTTGGTTGTTAACTTTAATTACATAATTTGCTACTAATTTAAATTTTATGTGTTAAACCATAATATTGTTAGATGCTAATAACATGGTTAGGGATGCTAATATTAACCAATTTGTGTTGCTAACTTTCTTTTATTTTTCTAGTGGAAAACTTGCTTGAAGAATAAAGTGTCAACCCAATGGTCCGGGATCGAGCTCGAGGAGTGTTAGAGGAACGAGCAGTTCTGGTTGATCGGAGTCGTCGGGGTCCCCGCCGTTGATCATGCTTTTGTAATGCATTCTAACCCTAATGGCGCCGCTTTTGTGGACCCTTTCGACGGGCAGAGAAGCCCATGTTCCCTCTATGGCGTGGCGATTTTGCAAGGGAATTCCTCTATTGTTGATTTTGTTTGTCGTTGTGCATGTGTATTAACAAATGGTCTTGGATAAATTTTATGTTCAAGTCATCGTTGCTTTTGCCTAGAAAAATTTGGGATATTTGTTTCTGTTGTGTTGCTAAAAAATTATTGATGTTTTTCCTCTTGTTTGCTGCTTCAAAAACTAGTAGCAGGATTGTTTTTGCCCCAGTTTTTTTCATCATCTGTTCCATGGAATTTTATTTCTAAAAATTGGTTTGTGTTTGTAAAAATCGGTTTGTGCGCCTAAAATATGATTTATTTTTTTTTTTTTTAAGATTATACTTGGTAAATGTATTTGCTTGTGAACCCATGGTCCAGATGCCTATGTAAATTCCTTGTCATGTTGCCTATGCATGTCGTTGAGTTCATGATTGGGTGATAAAATTTTTTTCTAATAAGAATTCCCTTGCTCATGATTCCATGATGCTTATTTAAGTTCCAGGGGTGCTAATTTACTAGTATAGTGATGCTAATCAAGCTTATTTAATATTATTGTTGAGYTGCACACATTARCAAATTATATGATGTTTCTTTAAGGTAATTTGGTAACCCGTGATGATTATTTTAAGTTTTCAGGGGTGATAATTTGCTAGTCCAATGGTACTACTTTAAAAAAATAAAATGTGATGTGTCAAAATAAAAAATAAAAACTAATTTTTTTAGGACATGTTTAGAACATAATTAGCAGTATGCTAAGAAAATATTTAGAAGTATGCTAATGCTGGAATGTTATGCTCAGAACACACCAATTCCATCTACAACAGAAAATAACAATATACTACAGAAAAATCTTTAGCAGATCAAAAGGATGCACCAAAATCATAAGTCMCATCCAAGGGTATACATCTCAAATCATTTGCTACAAAGGCTTCAAAGTCATAAACATTGATTCTTTTTTCATCAAAAAAAGTTGAATCTCCAGAAATTAACTTGTTCTTAAACAAACTAAAAGGTAATCTAACTCCTCACAGATCCACCGTCTCRGCACATCTTGCTACCACAACGGCAGTGAAAATCTTTCACGGAATCACGATCCCCAAACTCGACTCCATAGTCCTGAAATACATTCAACAAAATGTTCACAAAAAAGCTTTCTCCAAAATCGACACAGTTCAGCATGGAAAGAAATTACATTTTCCAAAAGGAAATCAATATATGGAAGCAAGTTTTTTTTTTTTATTAATTTACCTGTAATGAAAAGAACTAAAATCAGTGTTTATACTAAGTTCACACACACACATTAACTGTAATGAAAAGAACTAAGAAACTGCAGCTAATTAGATACAGGTGGATGACCGAATTTTAATTTTCTCTATGGATAGTCCAGATCTTAACTCCTCATCTGGGACAAAAACTGAAATCAAATTGATCACAATATATTGAATTTATGCTTAAATTAAGAAATCCCAAAGTATCATCTCCTTTCATTTGACTTATTGATTCAAGCATTTTTTTTAAATTAATTAGTTGTCCCCAATGATTATGGTAATTATGTGAGAGAAAAAGTTTAGGAATCAAAGGATAAATTAGTGAATTTATTATGTTCCTAATTTACCTGTGAGAAATGAACCTTGCGATATTCCAATAAACGGTCGCCGCCGATGTCGCCCAGTGCCTCCACCCGGAGTGGCGCACCTCTGTCGAGAGATCCTTCCTATGGCTCGGCGAGCTCCATTCTTACCTCTTCACCAACCTCTTTCGGTCATTTCTTGACGATCGAGAATCGTAGTCCCAAGAAGACAACGGCGGGGACGGCTATCTTGATGAATACGACGCGGCGGCAATGGAGGAGTTTCACCAGATGAGGTCGTGGCACGTGGCGGTGGCGTGACGGAGCCCGTCCAGGGCCCTGACGGCGAGGGTCGACCAGATCGAGTGGCGGGTTGCGGCTCATGGTGTCGGTGCTGGC
Source organism: Phtheirospermum japonicum (assembly GCA_014905375.1). Classification (NCBI taxonomy): domain Eukaryota; kingdom Viridiplantae; phylum Streptophyta; class Magnoliopsida; order Lamiales; family Orobanchaceae; genus Phtheirospermum; species Phtheirospermum japonicum. Next base: position 610,718 of record BMAC01000812.1, on the reverse strand, counting down.
AGCGCGTGTGTGCCACTCCCAGGCGAAGCTTGTTAGGAGTGTGTGTGGGGTGGGGGGGGAAAGGAAGAGGGCGGCCGTGTGAAGGCCGCCGTGTGAAGTGTGCTAAAACTATGCTAAAAAAATCAAGATACAGGGGTGTTATCATTCTTTCCATGTTTTGTAAATATATAGTTGGCATATACGTGTGATTTTGTGAAGCTTGATTTTTGGAATAAGATGACTTAATTATGTGTTATTTTTAGATAGTGTGAGTAATTACATAAAAATCCTTTTCAATTAATATAAATATATTAATAATATAATTAATGTGATGATCTTAACCATACAAAATATTTAATCTAAAGGCTCAGGTGGGTTCCTAGTTCCCACACAGGGAATTGGTTCCCACGTGATCCCAATCCTATATATATATATATATATATATATATATATATACACACACACACACACTTGTATTTGTATTTTATTTTCGAAAATTAGTTAGCTGGGCCCCAAAAGAAATTAGTAAGTAATAACAAAAGTAGTTTAGATCATGTATATACGTCTAAGTATCGATGAAAAAATTATTTTAAAATTAAAAATAGATTATATATATGTGGATTATTTATTGTAATTAAATATTGTTATGACTTATTAGACTAGCTTTTCTTTTTTCTTTTCTTTTCTTTTTTAATCGGTTCAAACTAAAATAAAAGGAAATTTAGAAAATCAGTTACACGATGTTACGTAATAATAATGCTAAAATAATGGTCACCACTAGGAGGAAAAAGTCTAATGAAGTTCAAGATATTGAAATATTTGATAACTAGTTTTACTCAAGCATATTATGCGAAATCTGAAAAAGGTAATATTCATTAAAATTAATATTGAAAATGATATATACAAATCTTAATATTATTTGTTCAATTTATAGAAAAATTATTTTTCAAAATATATTTTTATACAAAAATCGGAACATTATTTGTCAAATACTGATTTTCACAATAAAAAATTTCAAAAATTTTACCATGAGTCACTAAATTAGTTGTAAAGTAAATCAAAACTAGATTAATACCCGTGTATTACACGAGATTATTAAAAATAAAAAATATTTGTGATAATTATAAGGTTTTAAATCTATATTAAAAAATTCAAATGAAGTATTCTACACCGTGACATATACATGTCTAATTTACTTATTAATTATTATTATTATTAAATAATTTTATATTATAATATTTAGATTAAACTTGTTAATGTTTTTACTTACATAATTAGAAAAATACAAAATATGCCATATTCTCAACTCGTTTCTAATCTCTATAAATTAGTTATTATTAAATGATTTTATAATTTAATATTTAGATTAAATTCGTTAATAATTATTAGCTACATACTTATAAAAATTCAAAAAATGTCATACTATCAACCCGTACCACATTGACTGGTGTCTAATCAATATTTATTAATTATTATTATATAATTTTATTTTTTCATGTTTAGAATGAATTCATTGCTAATACTTAGATTTTATTCAAATAACTCGTAATTGACCTATATAGGATACTTGGAATTTCAAAAACAGAATTATTTTAATTTTTACTATAAACACAACCTATTTAATTATTTTCATAATCAAATTTTTTTAATTTAAATGATTTTATATGTAATTTATCTTTTAATTAAGATAATTAATTTAGATTTTTTCTTACTAATTATTTATGATTTATTTATATTTTTATAGTAGAAGAACAAAATGAATATTGAGGTAGGTAAAATATAATTAAAAAAATATTGAATTAGGTAAAATATAATAAAAAGAAAATATAAAATTAGGCAAGATATAATAAAAGAAAATATTAAAGTAGGTAGATATTAGGCTCGGATGACGCATAAGCAACCGAAGCACCAATTTTTTTTAAATATATTCAATTAAAATAATAAATTAGAAAAAATATAATAAAAAAAAAAATAATAAATTAGGTAAGATACAATAAAAATAAAAAATTAAATTAGGTAGATATTAGGGTCGGATAACACATAACCAAACGAAGCATGCCAAAACAGACACATAGGAAGATTTTGCATTAATATATATGAGTGATACCCTAAACTTGAGGGGGAAACCCGTAAAAAATTGAGTTTAAAAACAAATGTAAAAAATACAATACCTGCGTGTCACATATTTGTGAATATGTGATATAAAAAATTAAAATCTATAAGGCACTAATAATTCTATTGAAAGTATGTAGTACATCTAACTTGTAGTATATGTAATATTATTTTTATTATTATTATTTTTATCTGTGTAAGATACTAATTTATTCGTATAGATGTATAATGTGTGTATCAATGTATTATATTGGGATTAGATAAAGAAATTAGAATTTATTTAATATTTATCTTCCTGATAGTTTATTGTTATTATTTTATTTTATCTTTTTTATTTTTCTTTGTTGTTTTTTTGTGTAACAATAGTTTTATATATATTATATATATTATATATATATATATATATATTATTTTCAATTTATATATATATATATATATATATATATTATTTTCAATTCATTATATTAGGATTGCATAAAGAAGTTTAACTTTATATTTCTTTTTGTAATAATTTTGTATAACTCGTGTTTTTCTTAAATAAATATTTAAAATTCTAATAAAATTATTTCAACTTTTAATATAAATAAAATTAATTCAACTTATATAGATTTTTTCTATTTAGATATAACTTATTTATATTTTTATATTCGAAAAATAAAAGATACTGAATTAGGCAAATATGTTAAAGAAAATATTAAATTAGGTAATTTTTAAGAAAGAGAAATATTGAATTAGCTAAAATATAATATTAAAAAAATATTAAATTAGATAAAATACAATAAAATGAAAATACTAAATCAGGTAAATATTAGATTCGAATGACATCGAAACACCAATATTTTTTTTCAAAACTAACAAAACACGAGAAATAGACATATGGCATAATAAGATTTTGTATTAATATATATAGAATACGAGATATTAGTAAAATTTGTGCGGGACCTAATTAAAAAAAAAAAAAAAAAAAAAAAAGCTCTCTCCGTAGTCCATGTAAGCTTTCAACATGAAGGAAGACTAAACAATGGAGCTATAATGCCAGTCCACTAGTGGACCTATTGTCTAGAGGGCGACTTTAATTATGAAAATGAAATGGTGCTAGTTTACATCAAACCCCATAACCAAACAGATATACTTTGAGAACGTTTTGTGAGATCTTTTTATTCCTCATCTTTGATATAAATAATTCTAATTGGTGTGGCCCGTGAGAATATATCGGGCGCGCGGGTCAAATCTTATATTTGACAAATAAATAATTGAACCCTTCGACAATTAAACGGGCTGAAACTGGACTTTGGCAATATGTGTATTTTATTTTACCATCTTTATCTCTAAAAACTGCTCTTCATCATCTAGTACTTTATTATATTTTATTTTCTACAATTAATCTGTTAAAAGTCCTTTGTCAAGTTTCGAACTCAACGTGAGGATTTTTTTTTCTTTTCTCCTGAATTGGCAGTGGAACATTCACACACACGAAAAAAAAAACAAAAAAAACTAAACTTGTTTTCGTGAATATCATTTAATTCTCCTTTCTAACATGAATCCATTCCTCTATTTTACTCGTTTTGGTGGTTGCCGTTTAATTTTACTCTCTTAAAAATGAATTGTTTCCTCAATAACAAACCCCTATCTTTGTTTTCTTTTAGAAACCCATTTGTTGATAATATTTTCATACGTTATGTATGTATATTTTTTGTTTATGAGCTTTGAGTGAATATATATATATATATATATATATAGGATTAGGTTCAACTGATATGGATAGATCAGATTTTTTGGTATATTTCCTTATTTAATTAAAAGTATTAGGATTGTATAATAAAAGTACTGAAAATATTAATAAATCACTGTAATTGTATAATAGAAGCACTAGTTCGCAAATTCGCATATAATGACATAGTTCCATTTGAACTCACCCATATATATATATATATATATATATATATATATATATATATGAAATTCTATGTTGAAGATATACGATTTGAATGTAATTTTATTCTAAATCTTTCGCTTTAGGATTTTGATGAAAGCTATGTCTATGACATTTGACAATGTAGTTTTGATTGTTTGCATTTTTTTTTTAATGTAATTGTTTCATTTAAAAAAAAAAACCAACAAAAATTTGGTGTTTTTATTGATTTTACTGAAATTCGACAAGAGGGTATTTTTGTCAGTAGAATTGCTACATTATTTATTGTTATATACCAATTAGGGGTGAGTAGAAATAATGGGTACCCGGTTCCAGACCCGGAACCGCATAGGACTCGCCGGGTCCAGTCCTGGAACCGGACCCCCCGTTACCGGTTCTGGTTCCAAATTCTTGGAACCGATTATGACCGGTTTCGATTCTGGGTCCACACTTTTGAGACTTAGTACCCACCGAGTACCCAGTGGGACCGGTTCCGGGGTTGGGTACCCGTTGGTACCAGTTCTTGAACCGGGTACCCGGTATCAAGTCTTTATTATTATTATTACTATTATAGTTTATCTATATAATTAATTATGCACTAAGATTTTATTTTTAAAAAATAGCTAACATTTATAGTAAGATTTAATTAAATAATATGTGGTTTAATTTTTGGTGATTGCATGGTATTATAAGATTATTGTCATTTAATTAAGAAGCATAATTTAATACACAAAATCCATTTAATTAAATATTGTATCAAATTATTTTTGGTGATTGCATGGTACCGGGTACCCGGTTTAAGAACCGGTTCCCACCGGGTTCGGGACCGATTCCAAAAATTTTGGACCCGGTTAGTACCGACGGACTGGTTCTCTTTTCTTAGACCCGGTCTTGACCGGTTTCGATTCCAAAAAAATTGATCGGGTACCCAGTTCTGCTCACCCCTAATACCAATCTCAGTTAATAAGTACTTTGATCATAAATACCAGAAACTTAGAGTGCAACTCTATATGCATAGTGAGTTAATCTCAAATATTCCATTATTGAGTCTAATCTAATCAAGTTCCTGAAGGAGGACCCATAGATATAGAATGGGCTATACTTTTGTTAGATCGAATTAACGGATCATCCATTAGGCCAATATTTCATGTAAATATATTCTAGTACAAAAACCAATAAATTATAGTAAAAAATCAACACATCATAGTACCAATACATCTTAGTATAAAAACCAATACTTTATAGCACAAGTCAGAGATTTATGAAAAATCAATACTTTTGAGTACAAAAACCAATACATCACAATACAAAAACCAATACATTCTCATATCGGGTCAAATAGTCTAACGGATCATGACCCGTCAATCTGGCTTAACACAAGTGTTTGCCATATAGAATTCAAATAAACGCGTCATACCAAGTTTTGTCCAAACAAATACCAACTTTTGTTGTTCGTGTTGTTTAGTGCTACTTAACTAACAATCCTCGCTTGCAATGTAATCTTACATTTGTAAAAATTACTACTTAAAACTCAAGCATTTGCTAGGCACTAGGCAGACACCCCCAAATAGTTTGTTCCCACCCAAAAAAGGAAAGAGAAATTTTGTTTTTTAACCTCATGAATTATGCTCAATTTGACACTTTACCTTCTAATCATTTATTTTGTACACTTTACCTCTTAAATTGAACGAATATTGCAACCGTTAGCAACCAACCGTTAGCGGGCCCAGAAAGCCCAGAAACAGATTTTCGGCCCAGTTCGTGGAAAAAATTCTATAAATACCTTCCTTAATCCGAATTTCGAGAGAGAGGTCGTGGTGTGCGTGTGCTAACCCTAAAAACGGAGTAAATCTAGGGTTTTGGAGACGGAAAAACAACAACAAGACGCAACGATCAAGGAGCAACCAAGAATCGACGACGACGAGTTCTCGAGCCCGTTCGACGCCGTTCATCGTTTCTCGACCGGTTCGCTGTGTTTCCTCTTCGGAATAGCCGAAGTACTTTCAGTTTCAAGTAGATTAAACAAGTACTCTTAAACCTTTAATTAGTTTTGTAGTTTTAAATCGTTAGTTTCAAGTTTCGAATATTATTTAGTTTTCCTACGTATTTCGTTTGGATTTGTTTCCTCCTAAAACCCGTTTCCGGTGGAAATTCTGATCGGAGCTCACTCGTATGACATGCACGCTTACATATTAGGGGTAAAACTGACTTTTTATCGCCTCATGACTTCCGCTCAAAACGATGGCACGTGAGCACTGTGTGGATTCCCAATCTTAATTAATCTGCAATTAGGGTTTATACTTAGAAGAAAATTCCCAATTTGAAGAAAAAAACTCTCTAACTCCCCAAATCGCGTTTCAATCCAAAATTCACTTTGAAATCCCAAATCTCACAGTAAAATTCGTGGTTAATTGGTGCAATGATTTTGGAAAATATGAGAAGAAGAAGCCCCAAATATTCCTATCGGAAGAGATGCTCCTGATTATGGTAAGTCTGTATTTTGTCTGGTATATTTCTGCACGTGTATGGGCCGAAAACAATTGGAAAGTGAAATTTTTGTAGATTTTTCTGAGATGTTGAGATTTTTAAAGAATCCTGGTCTATTCATATAGTTTTTTTTCTTTGATCCCCACAAAGTGGTGTTCTTTATGGTTAAAGTATTTGTTTGTTAAGTGTATTAAAGTCTTACCCGTGAACCCTTATCCTCTCAAAATAGGGTTTTCTTACTGTTTTAGAAAGTGAGTTGTTTTCTAGTATTAAAGTGGGTGCTTTTTAGGGTTTTGTTTGTATATATGTTATTTTAATTTCACTTACATGTATACATATATTAATGTGAACATTATTATAACAGGTCCTAATTCCTAGCACTACACCATCAGACTTCATCATTCTGTGAAGTTTACTGATTTGGGCAAGAAGGTGTATTTGGATGTCAAGATCAGCCACATTGATGATTGTGATCCAAATGAGATGTCATTGATAGAGTTAAATTTGATGGCTGCAGACATAGGTTTGAGTAAATTCTCATTGCAGTAAAGGTGGTGTTAATGATTACAGTGATGCTTACCTAATTAAGAATGACATCGATGCTATTAATATGGTAAATTTTGCTGATGAAAATAGAATGGTGGGGGATTTTGTAGAACATGCAAAGAATAGATAATCAGTTGTTCTTGAAAGTAGCTCTCCGAGTTTTTCAACTATTCATGAACCTTTAAACCTTATCGGTGATAATGTTGATAGTGTACATGTTGATGTAGGGGTTGATGTAGGAGAGAAAATGCATGCAACTGATTTTATATTTATGAACTTGATTCTGATGATGATGATGAACAATCTACGGGATCAGATTCAGATTCTGATGATGAACTTATAAAATACGCGTAACACTCTTTTTTCCTTTGTTGAGATTTTGTTCCACTGAGTTTTCCTATTAATGTTTGAGTGACTATTTTGATGAGATTATATAATTACGATTGTAGCATTGAAAGTTTTCCTATAACTAGGATTTCAGTTATAATAAAAATAATACCTAAGAATTCATACACTATATATAAAGTCACATATATTTTCTAGATTCAAAATCAATCACTCAATTCACTGTTAAATGGACCAATCTGGAACTTTTCAGAACCTCATGGCATGTCCAAGAGAAATAAGGTACAACTGGAGGCACAAATCTCAAAGTACGAATCTCCACATCTTCTTCACCACCAAATCAAACATATACTATTTGTCTAAGCTTGCAATGAGAATGCATGATTGTATTGTTGTCTCGCAAGAACTAATAAAACCTTGTAAAAACCCGAGTGAGATATTGAAAACTGAAAAACCCAGCTTTAAAACAAAACAAACCCAAACCAAACGAACACTAAGATATCAAACGCATTCCAAATCCATAGGCACGGCGTATGACAGAAAGGGACATAATGTCAAGTAACAAAAAGGAGTTTTTGTTTGCTTTTTTATTTAGGCAACAATAATTTTTGGATATCATCATCTCAATTCTGAACAGCTTCAGGTTGTTTCTTCCTTGATCCCATATACCATCCGGCGGCGGCAGCAAGAGAAATACCAGAAAAAACAACACATTTCTTTTTTTTATTAGTCGACAGTTTAGAAGCCGGACAGGTGGTGGGCCCAATTGGTTTAGCATCAGCTACAGGTCCTGAGCCTCCGGAGCTTGCTACTGGAGTTTCATCCGGATGGGGGCCCTACATACAAGATGGAAAAATAATATAAAATAAATAAATGATTATTATCTGTACCATGAGAATGGAGGATCCACGATAGAATTTTCATACAATCAATCATTCGACTAAAGACATAGAGATAACATATACCTTACGAGCAAGCTTCGCCAGCTTTTCTTGTTCCATTTTCTGCAATATTTTCAAAAGTAAGATGGATATGCAAGAATTTGAGCTTTTAATTTAAGCGATGAATCAAAACAAAAGATATAATACCAGTCACTCAACAACATTAAATAGACTTTTACGTAAAATGTATGTTAATTAACAATTTTCTACTGTTTTAGTGGAGAAAGTGGAAAATGAGAATTTTGAATTTGACCTTAATATAGACATTTTCTGCAGCCTTCTCCTCCTCATTGAGAACTTTGCCACTGCTTGATAGCCGGCGAGACACATATCGAGCAGCAATCCTTGACGCCATTGAAACACGAGATTTTCCTGTTGACCATATAAAATATTGCTGTCAAAAGCACAATTAATGTAATATTTTTTTAATTGAAATAAAAACCAGAACAGGTTCATATTAACTATATGCCAGTTAGCAAAGTGCATGAAGTTCTAGAACAGTTACATACTGAAAAGGATATGTCACGTTTTAATAGCTCTCAATTGATTTCATTTTATTCATCCAAATATACTGATCATCTCAAACAGTGAAAGTACACATTTACATGTTAAATTCAAGCCAATATACTTTTAAATATTTAGAAACACACACAGACGAGCGCCACAAACATGTACTCAAAAAGTACTAAAGGTTTTGAAAAATCCACAAGAACCACAGATCAAATCAAACGAGATAAAGAAAAATAGAACCTAGCATGGAGAATATGGTAGCATCGCCAGACAATGAAAAAAAACCCAGAAAAAATAGTAAACAGAAACACTGCCTAAATATCGAATAACAGCAGAAAAATGAAAGTGGGATTTAAACAAGCTCATCTATTCAAGGAAATCAAATTAACGCGACCATAAGCTTTTTCCATATAGTTACCTGAGCAACGGAGAGAGAAGGGATTAAGTCTAGAGTGAGAAAAAGCTGTGTGGTTTGGGTTAATTCTTCGTATAATTATAGACAAACGAGAGGAATAGAATTTTTTTAAATCTTTTTTCCAATTTTTTGGGTTAATAATGTTTTATTAGTCAAGCTGACTTTCTTAACACTGTCCTTAGTGTTTTGATGAAGCTAATTTGATTACATCTACACCACGATCCTTGTTTATGATCCGGTCTCCTTCAAGTGTGACAAGAAACAATGTGCTCAATGCAAGTGGAAAAAAAAATGGTATTAATTTATTTAGTTTTTCAATTTTGTTTCCTTTTTTTTAGATTAATATTGATTTATTAGTCAATCTGATTTCTTTTAATATTGTGTTTAGTGCTTTGATAAAGCTAATTTAATTACTCGTACATAATAATCTCAAACTATGACAAAAAGAGTTCGTAAGGGCAAGCTGCATGTAGGCCTACTTTGATTAAAAAAATAATTATAAATAACAATCTTGCAATTATTTGTTATGGTGTATAATATTCTAACAATTGGACTAATTTAGGTAAAAAAAGAAAAAGAAAAATAATAACAAAAGAGTCAAGGGGCAAAGAGGTCCAGTTGAAGGGTAAATATACTGTGGAAAATGGGACAGAGAATATGGAAAAAGAAAAAAGGTGTTGTTGACAAAGGCATTGATAGTGTTTCAAAAGACAAAGATGTTTTAGAAACTGATTTAACATCACACCCTACTTGAATAAGTTTGGTCATGCCTGCATGGTGCGCCCTGACTGAGGGTGTAAGCGAGTCGAGCCAGCTCATGAGCTACTCGGGATCAACTCGAAAAAATTCGAAATCAACTCGAGGCGAGCTCGAGTCCGAGCTACTCGAGTATGTATCGATCTCGAACTCTAGTTCAGTATACTTGACTCGATAGGCTCACGAGCCTAATAGAGCTTTGATAGATTTACTATTTTGTCCTTATTATACTTACTTATTTACATATATATCCTAAATATATAATAAAAATTAATATTAAGTATTTTATTTTATGCTTTTTAGGTTTTTTTATTAATATTATGTAACTCGAGACGAGCCAAGCTCGAGCTTGCCGAGTTTTCAAATGAGTCGAGTTCAAATTTGAAAAAATTGAGTTCGTTCGAGCTCAAGTCACTACAAAAAAAAGGGAATTGCCGACGGCCATATCCGTTGGCAAATCACTTACCGACGGATCAAGGCAATCGGCGAATTATTTGTCAGTAATTTCAATTGTCGATGGATCTCTTAGTCCGTCGGCGACGGACACCGCCGCCGGGAAGCTGCCGTCGGGATTCCTAATTTTTTTTTAGATTTACCGACGGATATTACGCCCGTCGGTAATTAAATAAATAAATAAATAATATATAATTTCGGCGGCCTCGACGCCCATCGGTAAATAAAATACAGTTTAATTTTACCGACAACTTTCATGTCCGTCAGTAAATAAAATGTATATAAAAGAAATTGTATATTGTACATGCATGGGAAGGTCGACGGACTGTTTGCGTTTGGTGGATATTGTTGTGAGCAGTGAGCTTCCGCACGTCATTTACTATATTCTTAAGCCCGACTGTGTACACCTCAGCTAACTTATCAGACTCCTATTTATTCAGTCTCAACTCATCGATAATTTTATTAGCCCTAGTCAATTACTCAATCGTCTTAACAGCATCTGATTCCTCGTGATTCAAATCCTCGATCTCTAAGCTCATTGTTACTCTTTAGTGGAATGCCTTCTAGACTGGAACATGGATCATAAATTATCAACTATAATAATGGATAATTGTTAGATTAATGATGCAGCGTTGGATTTGCTTTTAGAGAAGCTTCCAGTTGACTCTCTGTTGCTTGGTGGTAAATTATTGCATATGCGATGTTGTGCACACAATTGAACTTGATTGTCAAAGAAGGCTTAAAATTCATCGAAGGCGCAATTGAGAACGTGAGAGACAACGTTTCTTATTGGTCCGAAACACTGAAAAGATGGAAAAATGTGAGGAATCAGCTCGTCATCTTCGTGTGCCAGTCGGTAAGAAGCTTATACTTAACTGTAAAACTCGTTGGAACTCTACCTATTTGATGCTACAAATAGCTTTAGAGTATAAAGATGTGTTTTCTCGCTTGAAGAGTCGTGATCCAAAGTATAAACTTTTCCTAATGAAATGAATGGAAGTTAACTAAGGAAATTTGTGTCAGGCTAAAACTATTTTTAAAGCGACTAAGTTATTTTCTGGTACCAAATACCCCACCACAAATTTGAGCTTTCCTAAAATTTGCGAGATTAAGCTTGAGATGAATCAATGGTCGATTTGTGGTGTTGAGGTGGTCGAGTTAATGTCTAAGAAGATGTTTAGCAAGTTTGATAAATATTGGTCTGATGTGCATGGCATCATGGGGGTGGCAACTGTGCTTGATCCTAGGTACAAGTTGGTTTTGTTAGAGTACTATTTTACAAAAATTTATGGTAGTGATGGTGAGTATGAATTAGAAAAAATCCTTAATTTGGTTGAGGGTTGGTTAAGCAATATGAGCTGAAAGAGAGGGTCTACAAAGTCGGAGTTGGATATATACTTGGACGAGGACGTTTTACCACGTACGCTTGATTTTGAAGTCTTAACTTGGTGGAAGTCCAATAAAGACAAATATCCGATCTTAAGCCAAATTGCAAGGGATATTCTAGCTATTCCCGTCTCCATGGTTGCTTTAGAGTCCGCTTTCAGTACAAGTGGACGTTTAATTAGCCCTCATCATAGTAGACTTCACCCTAACACTGTTGAGGCCTTAATGTGTTCAAAAAATTGGATATTAGCCGAGAAAGTTAATAATTTCTATTAAAGCATCAAATTAATTTGATGTGCTGATAATTAATATGATATATGACCTCTTTGATAACGTCTACTACTTAACTTTATATAAATGCAGCAAATTCAGCAGTTGGAGCATATACCACAATCTTTTATGATTCGGACGATGAGAAAAGCGAGATTAGGGACTTGGGGTATGCTAGTTTCTTTTTTCACTTTGCGAGTTATTTTGTGCAAGTTATATTTACTGGAGATATATTTGTTGAATTCTTTTTGTGTTTTGTTTATTGTAGCTTGGAATGCTTAAGGAACTGATCTCGGAGTTCATTTCAAGGTACTTTATTCTCTTTTTTTTTTATGTTTTTTTTTCACTTGTTCCCTGTATACATTCACTTATGATTATATATAAACTACCTTTGCATTTTAGCTAAATTAGAAAATAACCTAATTATCTTTAAAATTGCAACCTACCAGAGGTTGGTTTTGTAATTATCCCCACTCACACTGATCAGTACTTTTTCTTAGAAGTTTCCAATGAGACTTTTTCTTAATCACAATACCCTTGCATTACATTTATAATTATGCCCACTTCTCATCTTCTGAAATTGACAGTTTAGCCTTGGATGCAGTAGACTTCAAAAGTGTGCCTGTGATCACAAGTATTTTTCAATTGTGCTGATGCATTGTTAACATGGATTTATGGACTGATGCCTACACATTTTAATTGCTTTTGAATTAATAGATTCATGTGATCATGTCCTTGAAACATTATGTTGTATCTTTTAATTGTTATGTTTGTTTGGACCATTTTTAATTTGTAGCTTTAAATTGTAGTGCTTGTCGGACTATTTTATGTCAAGTGTTACTCTTAATTTTCAAGAATCCTAAAATGCTATTATTGGATTTGATTTTATCAATTAGATCAACTTTTTTATCTTTGACAATTGATAAGCATGTCATATTAGTTTTGTTTGAAGGTTTAGTTTGAAATCTAGGTTAAAAAAAATAGGCGGGGGCGGGCAGGGCGGACCCGCCCCGAACAGGGCAGGGCGTGGGGCGGCTTTGACGGGCTCATTGCGGGGCACGGGCAAGGTCGGGGCGTTGAGGCAAGCTCACAGGCCAGGTCTGGGTACTCAACTACCCGGCCCGACCTGCCCCATTGCCATCCCCAGTTGCCGACGAAAGAATCCGTCGGTAAATAAAATTGGAGTTGTCGACGGCCTATTTTTCATCGGAAAATAAAATCAGATTTATTTTTTAAAAACTTACCGACGGACGTACTCCGTCGGCATATTGGGCAAGCTTTATTGCTTCCAACTTCCCGAGAACTTGTCGGCGGACAAATATACCGAGGGGCTACGTCCGTCGACAATTAGTGTCATCGGGAATGTCGAACTTTTACCGACAGGTTGCTGCCCGTTGGTAATATCCGTTGGCTTTTTCAATTTTTTTTTAGTGAGTCGAGTCCGAGCTTCGAGTTTTGTAGTCGAGCACGAGTCTGACAAAGTTTGACTCAACTCGATTACACCCTTAACCCTGACTAAAGCAGTTGTCTTATAAGACGTGATCTTTTATTCTCCATGTTGAAAGTATCAAACTCTCAAAGGTCATATTATACCACCCAAGAAGAAGCTCTACCACCTTGCTATCAGATGTAGTCAAATTATTTACTATCCTCTTTTGTTGGATTTGGAATGTTACAATTATCATGTCCATATACTTTTGATGATTCTGTGGTCATTTGTTTGGTTTTTGGTGAATGAGGCAATTAGTTGTCTTTTTTGTTTGTTGTTTAATGATACATTGCAGCATATTTTGATGAACCACTGTATCATTTATTGGAATAAAAATGTTAGTTTTAAATGTAATTTGAATTCCATGTTTTGTTCATTAACATGTTGTCTATGTTAATATAGTTTAGGGTTTAGGGTTTGGCACGATTTGAATGAATGTTATGTTCAACTAGTGAAGTTTCTCCATTTTTTTCTTATCCTTTGGCAAGTTATTGAAGCAGTTCAATACAGATGTATTATACAACAAAATAATTGTAAATCTAAATATTAATAGATAATTGGAATACATTAATGGATCATGTCATGAGTTCCCCTAACATTGGAAAATTAGAACTCATTCATGTCCTACAACACAAACAACAGAACTATAATAGTTTAATACAACATCCATAGCCATCATATTACTACAACAAACATCCACAACCATCATATTACTACAATAAACATCCACAACCATCATTTCTTGAAAATGTATATAACAGACCATGATACAACCAGAGTCACCCAAAGAAATTATCCCTCAAATTCTTGTGATGAATGTCGGATTCAAGTCGGTTCACACGTCTCAGCTATCCAGGATTTATCTGTCGTGCTCTGGCGCACATTGGAGGGTCAACCCACACAAAATAGGCACAACCCCAAACTTCCTATAATACAAAAATATAACTCTATGAGCATAAATATGAAATTAAACACAAATGTCCCAAATTAGGACATAATTAGTCATTTTTTAAAAATCTAGCTTTTTTAATTAATTTTCACAAATTTTCGATTTTTCATCCAATCAACAATTCCCACCGCATTCAACATATTTATTTCAACAATCCTTCATCCCCCACCCCCAATTTAGCAGTTGATTTTAGAAGAAATTAGGGCTTTTATTTTTTTTAATTTTCACAAAACTTCGGTATTTTTCCCCAAGACACAATTCCCACTACATTCAAATGATCCATTGCAACCATCATTCCCCCCCTCACCCCCGACAAACGTAAGATGAAATTTCAACTAGAGTTATATTTTCTTACCCGAAACTTGTCGCATGTTGTGTACCTCCTACCGAGGTTGAGGTTAGTCCAAGAAGTTATCTGCACGGCTTTCCTTCCACAGTTGCAAAAGTCATCCATGATGATCTCGGCGGCTTCTTTCACACTTTCTCCTTCAACCAGATGGGTTTGACTACAACATTGGAGGGCAATAATTTCATCCATATTTTATAAAGAATGAATATGTATATGGGGCAGTTAGAATTTGGAATAAGGTGTTGGCTGTTATATCCCTACCCTAAGAGATGGAAAGTCGGGTTTACCCTTCATATGCACGCGTGCATGTCACATGGGTGAGTTACGGTCAGAATTTCCACCGGAAACGAGTTTTAGGAGGTAAGTGCGAAATTCGTACAGTTTAAGAGGTAAAGTGTATGAAATAAAAGATTAGCAGACAAAGTGTCAAATTGGACAAAATTTAGGAGGTAAATAATATTTTTCTCAAAATGAAAAAAGAGAAACTTCAAAATACCAAAACCACCCTTCATTGAAATAATGTTTATACGTATAAATTAACTTGTACTACTATATTCTAAAGATGACATGTGCTTGTATCGGGATGATATTGGTTTGTATTGGAAAATTCATTTTTACTCCCGCGGTCCACAAAAGAAGAACATGTTTTTCATTGTTCGTCCATAAAAGATAGACATGTTTTTTTTTTTTAAAATGTTAGAATACCAGAAAAAAGACTAAAACACCCCTATTTAGTTAACTTTATTTGTTGAAATACTAAAAATCTAAGGGTAAAGTAGGAAATATAGCAAATTTTTAACTATTCCAATAAAATAATCATTTTGTCTTTTTAACCTCCGTATTTTTGTAGATCCATCTATCTTTTGTGGTAGGGGAAAATATTAGACTTTTTTAATTTGAGATTCAGTTTTTTTTTTTAATTGTGCCTTAGTTTATAATATAACATAGTTTCGTTTTTACTTTTGCTTATTTTCTCCTTTGATTTGTTTTAATAAATCAGATTAAATTAAAAATGAT
Organism: Phtheirospermum japonicum; assembly: GCA_014905375.1. Taxonomy (NCBI): domain Eukaryota; kingdom Viridiplantae; phylum Streptophyta; class Magnoliopsida; order Lamiales; family Orobanchaceae; genus Phtheirospermum; species Phtheirospermum japonicum. Next base: position 594,802 of record BMAC01000812.1, on the reverse strand, counting down.
TTTCAGAAGAATTTGTTTTTCAATTGCCACTACACTAGTAAAAATAAATAAATAACATATATGTAGGAGAAATAAAAAAGTAGCGTCACGAGATGACTTTCAAAAAAAGAGTTTCACTCCGAGAAGATGATGACAACATCTTCGTAGGGTCATTTTGTAAAAAATAAAATGCAATGCACAAAATCTGGTGCTATTATTTGATGCAGTTTCTGTCGGGGTGGTACAACAAAATACCACTTTGGTATATGATTGATGAAATTTCTATTTTTTATTTTATCATTTTTATTTAAAACTTTAAAATTTATTTTGTTTGTGAATTTTAATTGCTACTTATTTTTCATTTTATTTTCCTAAATTTTAATTAGTTTTTTAATGGGGTATATCATTTCAGAAAAGTGGAAATCTAGGAAATTTTTTATTTCTCGGCCAGATCATTAATAGAAATAATATCCAAGACATAAAACTAACTATTTATATCAACACGATTTCCCTAATTTATGACTATATTTTATTTGATCAATATCCGCAATTTATCAACACGACTCTCTAATTTATAATTATGATTTATTTTGATCTAATATCTACAATTTTTTAATTAGACTTATTTGTTAAAAATAAGTTTAGTTTGTAATATCATTCGTTGGGATTCAAAGTCCCGATATTTAAAACTTTGGGTATTCATCAGTAAAATCTCGTATTTATTATAAAATTTAAAATACATTACTTTTTACTGTTGATAATCGTATTTAAAAGGTGGATAGTAATATATTATCATATAATATTTTATATCAAAATATATTCGAAAGTGAATAATTTTGTATATATTAGTATTTAATTATATGCAATAAAGAATAATATAAAACAAAAATTAAGTTTGAAAGATTATTGGATAAAAATTAATTTTTTTTAATCTTAAAAAACACATGAATATCTAAGTTTAGTATTCGAAAAAGGGAGAATAATTTTTCGCAACCTGTACTATAGGCGTTTTCACCCTTTGTAACCTAATATTTTTTTTGTTGTTGATTGCAACTTGTACTACACGAGATTTGTTAAATGCAACTTTCGGTTCATTTTTCGTCTAAAAAGTCAACGGGCTCAAGGGTGTGTAATGCACGTGCTATTTTGGTGACTTTTTGGCGGAATATTAGACGGAGGTTGCAAATAACAAATTATGTATAGTACGGGTTGTTATTTGCAATAATAAATACTTTAGGTTGCAAAGTTTAAGATCCATATAATACATGTTACAATAATTATTTTACCAAATTTATATATATTTTTTTATTTAATAATTATTTATAATCTACTTATAAGTTATTATATGGTATTGCGTTTTCATCTTTTAAGCATTTTTTTTATTTTTATAATAATTGTGTTTAACTTTTTTCCTTATCATAAATAATTATTTAGAATATTATCATAATTCTATATATTTTACATAATTTTTATATTATTTACTCTCTCCGTTCCAAATATTAGTCCACTAAGGATGTCTCAAATATATAGTCCACTTTCTTTATATAATATTATCTTACCTATTATCATACTACTATAACCTAATTAATATGAATTTTATAACTATTAAACTTTATTAAATAAGGGCAGATTAAGAAATATTTGCATATTTGTTAATTCAAATATATTTTCTTAATCTTTGTGAGAGTAAACACTAAATTATATAAATGGGAGAAGGAGTATACATTTTGTCATTATTTTAATTTTCGAATTTATTAACTAAGTATTCATAATCTAATTATAAGTTATTATATTTTATGTATCTATTTTATATTTTTAATATTATTTTATAATATTTATTTATTCCTTTTTTTTGTTTATTTGATATTTTAGATTTTAAATGATGAATTAGAACTTACTTTAGACTTTTTTTATTTATTTTAACTAATTTTTCAAATTTTATTAAAATAGTTTATATGTTTACTTATTAAACATGTTGATGTGATATTTTTAAAAAATGAATAATGTAATATATTATTATCAAAAAATAAAATAGACAATTAAAAATTATAAAGATTATTTTAAAATAAAAATAAGATACCATCAATTTATTGTCTTAATTTGAAAAAATAATTATATGCAAACTGCACCATACGAGTTTTATACTTTGCAACTGAAAGTATTTTTTGTTGCAAATAACAACTCGTACTATACATTATTTGTTATTTGCAACCTCCGTCTAATATTCCGTTAAAAAACAATCAAAATGGCGCGCGTGTTACATGCGCCAAACCTGGTGACTTTTTCGATGGAAAAGGACCCGAATGTTGTATTTAACAAATCTCGTGTAGTATGAGTTGCAAACACGCCCGAGCCCGGTGGTTTTTTTCAATGGAAAAAGAGTCGGAGATTGTATTTAACAAATCCCGTGTAATACGGTTGCAATCGACAACAAAAATAAGATTAAATTGCAAAGTGTAAAATAAGTACAAGATACAAAAAATAAACTTCCCTACAACAAGTCTGGGCCAAACATGTGAGTAGAATTTGAGGCCTTAGTGGGGTTTGCATTAAAATTAAAATTAAGCAGATCATAATCAAAAGAAAATTGTTGTCTCCAATTAAGAACAGTTAACACCTAGCCGACCATGTCCTAATTTGTCATTTCACACAAATACCCTTTCAAAAAGCCCCAAAAATAAGAAACCATTTATCATCATTCATCTACTACAATCTACCTCAACCACCACCAACCATTAGTAAAATTCCTCCACAGCTGAGCAAAATGGGCAAGGAAAGGAGAAAGTTCAGTTGGGGCTCCGCCCTCGTCGGCGCGGCGGCGACGGCGGCGGCAGCGGTAGCCATCTCCGCCAAACCCCGCGACCCACCTTCCATCTCATCTCCATCGACCTCACCTCCTTCAAGCTCAACTTCCCCGCCGTCGACGCCGAGATGATCCTCACCGTCCACGTCACCAACCCCAACGCCGCCCCCATCCACTACTCCGACACGGAGATGGCCATCTTCTACGCCGGCTCGCTCCTCGGCTCGGCCCCGGTCCAGGCCGGCTCCCAACCGCCCCGCTCCTGCCAGCTCCTCCGGCTGTCGGCGCGGCTCAGCGGCCTCCAGCTGGCCCACCACGCTAAGAAGTTCTTAGCCGACTTGGGGCGCCGTGAGATGGTGCTGGAATCGACGGTGGATATTAGCGGAGCCGCGAAGGTCTTGTGGTGGTGGGACCACAAGTTCAAGGTTCACGTGGACAGTCACGTGATCGTCGATCCTGTTTTTCTTGATGTTATTGATCAGGAAAATAGATCGAAATTGGAAATCTTTGTTCAGTCCTGATTTTATGTGTTGATGTGCTAATATAATTTTGGCCCTCAAAATAAAATGATTGTATTGTTTGGATTTTTTTTTTCTTCCCATTAGGAAAAAATGACGTTGTGTTCACTGCTGCCAAGCAAATTAGTTGAAATTCAGTGTGATAAATCGAATTTTCGTTTATTTCGATTGACTTATCAGAGAAAACAAATATTCTTAATTATGTAATTGAACATAATTATAATAAAAATATTAACATAATAAAATTTACATATAGCATCTGGTCACACTTTAAGTCAAACGAGACATAATATTATCATGTCTCGTCATGATATTCTTGTGACATACTTCTGCAAATCAGAAAGATAAATATGAACAATCTTCTAGATAAATTAAAAAAAAAAAAAAGAAAGAAAAAGAAATCCCCACTAGAAAGATTATTCCCCTTCAAAAAGTCCAGCATTTTTTCAAAAATAATTTTGTTTTCGAACCGGATTATAGTTGATGTGTTTTGGACTACCTAAGAGAAAAGTTTTTGAAAGTTCTAATTTTGGACTTTCATTTGAAATAAAATTTTGAAAGTTCTAATCCTTATAAGTCCTACCTATTAATCATTTAGTTTATTTTTTAAAAATAATACAATATTCTTTTCTTTCTAATTGACTTCCGAATATAAACTTTAATTTCTGTACATAAAGTTTGATTGTCAAATTGTAAATCTTGAAACTTTGCGAATATTAAAAAAGATATTTGGATTTTTAAAATCAAATCTCACAACTCTAAAAAGTATGATAATTCTAAACCACTCCTTCCTAATTCTCATCAAAATAACACTACATGCTCGCCTAATTATCTATTCTTCTATGATTATGTAAGAGTAATTATGAGTTTTATTTTTAATTTGAGCTAAATGACAATAAAAAAACAAGCCGATCTATTTATCCTAACAATTTTTTCATTTTTCCAAATAGATACATAATAAATGTTTGAAAATGATGTGTAGGAGTAGGACTCTGGGGCCAACTCAATGAAATGAGATTATCTGGTTTATTTGTGTTCTAGTATTTTGTATTCCACCTCATTGGGTTATTAAAATGTATATAATATAACCATCCACACGTGTTAGCAATCTAATCGTGTGGATTGCAAAATGAAGGACGTGAAATCCTATTCCAATCTCAATGAACCTATTGGGTTCTGCTTCTGCAACCAGGAGCGGATTGGCTACACTGAAAAATACTAGAACGACAAGTGGTGACGTTTGATTAGTTGATTAGATGGAGATTGATCGATAATTTAGATTTTCTTTTGTTTGATTTTGTGTCTAATTAAAAAGTACTTATGTATAAATTACTTCATTTACATGTTTGTGGTTAATTGATTGTTGATTTTCTAAATATTAAAGACATTCATTTACTTAAATTAATAATTAGTATGGGCATATCAAACTTTTGTATATAATTAACAATTTGATTCATGGAGAGATAAGCTCGTAGTCCTTTTCTTTGTGCAAGCAAGATTGACTGGGTTGGTGCATTCTTTTGTAAGTTATATAATCACTTATGCAACTTTCTTGATTGCCTCTGCATGGAAAATTTTGGAAATTTGTTGAATGTTATATGCGGTAATCTCATTTCTTTTGCTTTCTAGGGTGTCATCACAAGAACGTAGCAAAGAATAGCTAATGCCTTTTATATATTTGACTATCTATAATTATATTAATATTATATATTACATATCCTAATTAAAATATTAAAAGTGAATCCTACTCTTACCAACTCTCAAATTGTTATATATTAAAATATATAATTCATAACTATTCATTTTTTTTTCACACTACAACTAATAATCTTAATTATCACTTTTTTTTCATTATAAATTAAAAATCGAAATGAAAACATGTCCATACATCACATTGGTATTATTAAATAAATATTATAAATTTAATTCGGAATTGGTAAAATAAAAAAAAATTACAAAATTGGGTCGGGACGCCACTCGTAGGCGCGTTTCGTTGAAATTATTAAAACATAATGTGCAGAAAGCGTGTGTTTTTCAAATAAAAAAAATATTTTCGTCCATAAAATCGCTTGAATGAATACAAGTCACGATTATAAATATAGACAACAGCTAAGAATATAGGTGATAGATATAACTAATTAAAAATAATAATATTAATTCATAACCGATGAATAATAACTAATTAAAAATAATAATATTAATTTTGTATAAATGATTTCTTTGACGATTAAAAATAAAGATAGACAACTACGGTTCATCTCCTAAAATTACCTATTATTGTTATCTATATTTCTTTGACAAATAACCATAACATAACAATAACATTTTCCTCTAAAATATAAAAATACTTGAAATTATGGAGAAAGAATATAGATAATAGTAATAGATAATTTTAGGAGATGAACCATAGTTGTTTATCTTTATGAAATAGTGTTGTCATCATATAACAAATGTTTTGTCTAGAGAAATATATAATAAATTAATAATATTATTTTTAATTAGTTATTATCTATCCTGTATTCATAGTAAACACACCGGCGCCTTTAAATGGCGTCCCGACTCAATTTGTGCGTACCGACCCAATTTGTAATTTTTTCCATTATTTTACTAATTTTGAATTAAATTTATAATAATAATACTCTTTAAATTTCCTGCGACCTTATGTATTTTAATTAATGACAGCTGAAAATTTTACTTGTGTTCACTCTCTCCAGAAAGGCGTGGGAAAAAAAATAATGGCGACGAGCAGAATAGTTACCGTCTCGGCCCTGCAGTTCGCTTGCACCGATGATATCTCCACCAACGTCGCCGCCGCCGAAAGGTAAAAAACCTAATTCTTCAGCTGTAAATTTCTAGAATATTCTTAAATTTATGTTTTCGGGGTTCTAATATTGGATTTTGTGGTTCGCACAAATTTCTTTGGTGGTGAGACGCATTTTGTGAAAAAGTTTAATAATCCGTTGAACGTGAATATATTATTTTATTTTTTGGGTGTTTTCTTTTATTGAAACTTTATGCATCAGCTTCTATTTCGGGGTTTGTGTGTTATTGTGGTTCAGAGTGACCAAGGGAGTGTTTGCTAACACTTCGCCATTTAGAAGTGATTTTCATTGTCATGGAAGCTAATTGAGCATTCGAAGTTGGTGGTATTTGAAAATCGAAGCTGAACTTTGATTAAGTCAAAGAGTATTTGTGTGTAAAAGTCAAATTAGAATCTAATGCGCTCCTCTTCCTGCCTATTCTGATTACTAAAAACTAAAATGTAATATATTTTTTTTCTCCAATCATTTAGCTGAGAATAAATTTTATTAGTGTTTTCGAACACTCCCTAAATCTTAGAAACAATGGATTGCCTTGGTGAATCGAATCTAAATAGTTTTTTCTCAGTTGTATTATTGTTCTTGGTTGTCCATTATTCATATTTACATAATTTAGAGCTGTTGCATGATCTTAATTTCAGCTCAAGTGCTTGTCATTATTAATCATAACCTTATGCCATCTACTTTAAAAGAAAAAGGAAGCGGACTTGGAAAAAGTTGATGTTCAGCGCATCAGTTAGACTATGAATTTTACAGTTTCCCAACTTTTAACCAATGTCAGTTTTGTGGAGTTTGCCTATTTAATCAAACTGCCACAACCTTATGATGTAAAAGTGCTCGATTTCTGAGGTGGTATTATTTCTTTGCGGATTATTATGTGTTCGCATCAGAATTTTTTTGCGGCATTTCACACAGCTAAACCCAAATAAACTTTTGAATGCAGACTAGTTAGAGAAGCCCACCAGAAAGGGGCGAATATCATTCTTATTCAGGTTTGTACACTTTAAAGCGAAGACTATTTAATTCTTGAAATATATTATGGTCCTAACTTGCCATTCGAGTTGGTTTTGTCATCAGTTTTACTTGTTTTCATGGATTATGGTTGTAAAAGTTATCCTCGTACTTTTTACGATCTATCTCACCTTTGGAATCTTCTCAGATAGATCTACAATATTACTAAATATATTTATGTTATGCCGTTAAAATGTTGATTTTTAGAAATCATTGAGCCTCGAATTTCACTGCTGCAGTCAATTTTTTCTTGCCATTTTTCTAGTGTCTAGTTTTGTTGTATATGATAATTGTAAGAAAAAAAATCTATTAACGCATCCCAGGAATTGCTTGTGTTATTTTGTCTATTTACTGCTCCTGCCTCTCCATTTTCGCGTTATTATCTTTTTGCTGACAAATATTACTGTAAATATCAGTTATAAAAATACTTCTTGGTAGGGCAAGAAAGATTCAAGTGGAGAATGAATTCTTATTGTACTAAAGGATTTCAGAGTTTTTTTTAATTTTTATAAAACTCAATGTGTCTGAGGTACATTACGGTCTAGCAGCCTGATGGATCTACTATTCCCTTAAACTAAATCTTCAAATTATTTATTCATTAAAAAAAATAGAAAGCTCTAAAAAAATTTAAAATAACTAAAGAAACTAAAATGAAAAACCTAAAAAATGAGGGGGAAAACCTGAAAAACTAAAAAATCTTAAAAAAACTAAAACCCCTAAAAAACTGGACTAATAAGAGGGAAATTCGGTTGCAAGAAGGGCCAAAAGGAAGAGAAGGCGCCTGTTTGGACTAGCATTCGTTGGGATTCTGAATCCTAGTATTCAGAATCTTGGGGTATTCAGAATATGTGAATAATAAGAATTCTTGTTTGTTATAGGATTCAGAATCGTTTACTTTTTACTGTAGATGTCAAATCATGTCCAAAAAGTGGATGATAATGTATTATTATATTGTATTTGATGTCAAATCATCTCTTAAAAGTGAATGATGTGTTATAATATTGCATTTAGTAGTATTTAATTATTTCGTTGTAAGAAATTGTTGGTTGAGTATTTGATTTTTGAGTCTTAGAACAAACGAGTAGTGGATATTTGGAATACCGGATCTAGTATTCCGAATGCTAGGGCAAAAACTAAAATTTGAGCTTTGTCTGATGGAATGTATTCCGCCAGATGGTCTAACGCAAGTTTTTTCCGTTTATTACATTGTGCATCCTCTTATCTTCTCTCACTGTCCCTTTTAGGAATTATTCGAGGGTTATTACTTTTGTCAAGCACAAAGGGAAGATTATTTTCAACGAGCTAAACCGCGTAAAGAGCACCCCACGATACTGAGGTAAACATTCTTCCCCAGTAACTATCTTATTTTAATTGAAAGGCTTTTGAACTGTTAAATTTTATTTTTTTGGATGTTCACTTAAAACGAAGCAGTCTATGTAGCTACATTTTTACATCTCAGGATGCAGAATCTGGCAAAAGAACTGGGAGTAGTGATACCAGTTAGTTTTTTCGAGGAAGCAAACAATGCGCATTATAATTCGATAGTCGTAATTGATGCTGATGGGACTGATCTTGGACTTTACAGAAAATCCCACATCCCAGATGGGCCAGGTTTGTCGACTTTGACTATATCCATAGGGTATTATATTTTCAGAATTTATGTTTTTACAATAAGTACCCTTGAGGTATGTGCCTTAATTACAATTAATAAAAAAAACAAAACTAACTTTCAACATTACAAAAACTATCCCAGAGATTTTATTTTGTTTACATTTACCCCCTTCATAAACAAAAACATTTAAAAAAAAAAAAAAACTCGCACTTATGAAAACATTACAGTTAGCCCCTTAATTTTAACACTAAATCAAACTTCAGGGGTATTTTTGTAATTTTGAAATTTATTTTCTTTTTATTAATTTTTAATTAGTTAGGTCAAACATCAAGCGTACTTTTTGTAACTATTCCTTAATGTTATTTGGAGCTGATTATATTTTCCTCAGGTTACCAGGAGAAATTTTATTTCAATCCAGGCGACACTGGCTTTAAGGTTAGGACGAGGAGATTGAAATTTCTTTGAATTTAATACTTTGTTGCATTGTCATTTCTGATATTATCAAAACACTAATTTTGTGATGTTAACAGGTGTTCGAAACTAAATATGCCAAGATTGGAGTAGGTGAGATGTTGTTTTACTTTCAACTTTACATCCATCATTTTGATTATCTGGGTTGTAAGATTTAAAGTTCATTGTATAATTGAAGGTAATAAAAGAATAACATAGGAATTCAAACTTCTATAAGTTAGGGATAATTACAAAAACCACCCCTGTTGTCTAGCCTAATTACCAACAAAATAAAAAATAAATAAAAATTCAAAATTACAGGAAAAAAACCAAATAAAAACTCATGGAAGTTGCTTATTTTACTTATCAGGTATATGCTGGGATCAGTGGTTTCCAGAGGCAGCTCGGGCCATGGTACTTCAAGGTGCAGAAATATTGTTCTATCCGACCGCTATTGGTTCTGAACCTCAAGATGTTGGCTTAGATTCTCGAGATCACTGGAAACGAGTGATGCAAGGCCATGCTGGTGCTAATGTTGTAAGTTGAGGAGCCCCTGAGCTTACTATTTTGTTTCAGAACAACATTTTCGCTATTCATATTCTTTTAGGCACTATTTCAACAATCAAGTATTATTTGAATGACCTCATCTTCTTGGTTGGTTAAGGATCACATTGCAAACATTATCATTCAGTCATAACTATCGACTCTGTTCTCTATTAGTGTTGTAATTTTGGATAATTACAAACACTACCCTTGAGGTTTGGTCAAATTACGAAAAAAAACCACCCAACTCTGAAAATTACGAAAACCACCCATGAGGTTACGTAAGTTACATTTTGCATATATTGTTAGTGGAGCTACTGGAAATTGATGACATCGTCCAATATTTTGACAATTACATCCTTCAAATTTTCTAAATATTACAATTAACTCCAAATTTTCGTATTACATTTTACATTACACCCTTCAGATTTTTGAGTAATACAAAGTTAGGACTATTTGTAACATTTCAAAAAATTTGAGGGGTGTAATTGTAATATATCTGATGGCTGTCAGCAAATTTCGTCTGATTAACTCTCGGGCAAATTTTAAACATAATCAAACCTCAAGGCTGGTAGTTTTGGTAATTATCCCTTATAATGTTGGATCTCATAAAGGTTTTTTTTTTTTTTTCCTTTTTTTTTTGTTTCATTCACGACTGGCTGGATATTTAGGACAACAAATTGTCTTCGTTTTCTTTGGGGCTTTCAAGACTTTTTCAATATAATCACAATCTCAGGTGTGTTACTTTTGCTTTGCTAGATTCGCCACTAAGCCTTTGTGTACATTCAGGTACCTTTAGTAGCTTCAAACCGCGTCGGTAAGGAGATAATAGAGACCGAACATGGCAAAAGTGAGATCTCATTTTACGGGAACTCGTTTATAGCCGGTAAGCTTTTTGAAATGAGGTTGTATTTTTTCAGTCACGACTATAGTTTACTAAAAGGACTTTGAACATGTGATTTGTTGAATAGGGCCCACGGGAGAATTAATTGCTGATGCTGATGATAAAAATGAAGCCGTTCTTATCGCACAATTTGATTTGGATAAAATCAAATCCAAGAGATGTAGCTGGGGCGTGTTTCGCGATCGACGTCCGGATTTGTACAAGGTGCTTTTGACATTAGATGGCAGTAATGTTTCCTTTTGAATTGGATGCAAAACTTAAAAGACAAGTTATGACTTTTTTGTTTGTTTGCTTATTTGAATAAGTTCATGGTTCAATGTTTCCTTTTGAGTTGGATGCAAAACTTAAAAGACAAGTTATGACTTTTTTGTTTGTTTGCTTATTTGAATAAGTTCATGGTTTATTGTTGAACCAGAGTAATTTGTCCAAGTCGAACATTGTAACTGAATCAAGTATGTTGTTTTCTAGGAAAATGACAATTTTTATCATTTTGGACAACATTTTATCACATTTTTTCATGAATTTCCAACTAATCATATTCTGTCATTATTTTACTATTTTTGTATCAAATAAACTTTTTAATTATTATATTTTCATCTTATATATAATCACTCTCAAAATTCATTTTTTTCTTCTGTCCAAGATTTTTTTCATTGCTATTCTATAGCAGAAAGGTTCAATCACAACCTTAATAAACCCAATCAAGAATGCAAATTGTATTCACTTTTTCACCATCAATGAGCCAATATATACATTGTTTTCTTCCATAAGCTATAAGAATAAATAGTATGAATTGAAAGGTAATGTACACAAGTTACCAAGTAAATATAAACCCCAAAAGCACATATATTAAATTTCCTAAGAAATGCATCCTCTTATAGTTTTATTTGCATTTAAGAGGAAGAGAACAAATAAAAACATAGCTTCAAATGTCTGCTATAGGCAATAAACACTCAACAAAAACTGAAAATTCACCTACCTAAATGTATTATGAACAACCCTGTACACTTCTTTCTTGAGTAAATATCTTGTCACGGAGGGGTTGTGGGAATCGAACCCCAGACCTCTCTTCAGAGTCTTAATCACTCGACCACTATTTGATTTCCCAAACTACTCTGAACTTTGCAGCTTTTGCCTTTTGTGTTTTCTCTTGCCCTTCTCCATATACTACCAATCCCTGTTTCTTTCTATTATTTCACCATTTTATTTTATTTTATTTTCCCAATATCTTCATTCTTTTCCTCAACACTTTCTTCTCTCATCTTCTTCAATACTTTCATCATCGTCGACATCATCGTCATCGTCATCGGACTGAATGAGACGCAATCTCAACCGTCCGTTTTCACGGCACGCGTGCAACAACTCCGGGACCCTTATCTCCTTGAGAATGAACCTTCCGTCTTGCCTGTATGATTTGAAGCTCACAAACGGCTTCCCGCATTTGCCTATACTAGAAATCGGAGGAGGAAAATCGCCTATACACGTCCTCGATCTCTTCGACTCGCCCCAACGAGTTTCGCTAACCGACCTATTTCTCGTGAAGCTCCGTGTTTCCCTCTCCTCTTGTACCTGGCAATCATTTTTCAACAAATCATCAACGTAATCGAAGCTCTCGATCCCGAGCCCCTCGGTGCATATCGATAGGTTATCCGAGTTCACCGATGAGAAGCTATCACTATGCATGAATTGCTTTTTCGGGAAGCTTTCGTTTTTCGAGGTTCTATTCTCGTCCCCCGAAAACATGGATGAGAATGGAGAGGAGGAATTGTGATTGTTCTCTTTGAAATGTTGTAATTGATCACTAAATATTTCTGTACAAGGAGATTGATCAATGGAGTTGATGGATTTGATTTGATCCCATGGATTTTGGGACAATGGGTTAACAATCTTGATGTGATCTACTGCCATTGTTTGATTCTTTTATGGATGAAAAGACATAAGAAGACGAGCAATTTATTTATTTTGTTCAGCAAAAAAACAAATAAATCTTTTGGAGAGAAGAATACTTATTTTTGGTGATCAAGAAAGTGGAAATGAGTGTTTTTATTGAAGAGGGAGAGGTATATACACGGGAAGGGCATGGTGGTTGTGTGTGTTTTTTCGTTGTTGATAAAGTCCAAGAAGATTGGAAGTATTTATTGGGGAGGCTGCTTTGAGGGGTGCCTCTAAATTTGGTAGCCAAAAAATAAGGATAGGGATGGTTATGGAGGTTTTTCAATTTTGATGGTCACAGATTCTACAAGTATGCATGTCCTTATCTTTTTGGCCTCCTTAAAATTAGGACTGTTTATATGATAATTTTATGATAAACTTATCTTCTTTGTACACAAACCTTGATGTTCGCAAGGATATTTATTTTTGGAAGATAACTAGAATTTTGTTTTATTAGACTTAAGGTTCTCTTTATTGGGTTGAACATATCGGGCGAGTCGGTACATGTAAGTGTAACTGTTTCGTAAATATAAGAATTAATGATAATAAATAATGATTTATTTATTTTCAAGTAAAATATTAAAAGGGTTTATATTATTGGTTTCTCATATTCTCTCAACCAAGTGAAACTTTAAATTTAAGAAGAATCGAAGAAGCACCCAAATTCTACAAAGTAAATTGAGAAATAAGATTTTAATTTTTATATATCACCAAAACAAATTACACACAAGAAGGGCAATATATAGGACTCCATACACCGTACGTAAACAATTGTCGAATAGGAATATTACACGTGTCTAAATGAAGGGAATGCGCGCTATGCTATAGCTACTTAATAGAAACTAGTTTGAATACCCGCGTTTTACGCGGGCATATCAGCAAAATGATATAAAAACGTAAAATCTATGAAAAAAATTATTAAGTTCAAAATGTAAATTATTTATACCAAAAAAAAAATATTTAATATAAATATAAGATGTGTAAAAAATCAAATTTTTCTATGTTACGACCTCTTCTCATAATCAGTCTCCCTTTGTTACCAATATTTTTTACACTAATCTCAAAGACTTTCATTCAAATCAAGTTTTAGAAGTACTTCAAATATATCTTTAAGGAACACAATTGACTCCTAAAATTAAAAAAAAACCAAAAAAAAACCATGCATACTAATAATATACACACACACATGAAAATCGAACTTGTGAATTTTAAACGAATTATTTCAATATTTTTTGCCCCTTTACTATCGGTCGTACATTGCAACATAATAAAATAAAAACATTTTGCACAATCCACCTAAAATACTCACATATTATAAAGACTTCAAATATATGATTTTAAAAATCAAACCATTGGCATATCAATCTAATCAGTTTAAAATGGTCTGGCAGCCTTTTCATCGTCTTCTTCACTCTCCCATCACCTTCATTATTGTTACCAATCTTTCTATCTCCTCAAAAACATATTCAACACAAATAGATCAACTAAATCTTTGTTTAAAGTAAATTAATAATTATAGAAACCACAGTCATGTTAACTAATTATAGATAAATATTTTAACTCATTTTGTGAAGCAGATATATAATGACAAAAATTAAATAATTAAAAAAATATATTTATTTATTTATTAGATACAAATGTAATATATATTCAATGAACATTGTATCATACATAAATATTAAATATTATAAATATTAATTTAACTATGATAGCTTTTTCTATCTATGTGCAGTGTTGTCATTCTTGATAATATTTAAATACGTATGAGATAATTACTTTGATTTTTATTTAGAGGCATAATATCTCGAATTACTATATTAGAAAATTCAATATACGTCGTAAAGTTTATTGTTTTGTTTGTGCAAAACACGGGGTATATAATATTTTTTAAAATTAAACATCACAATATTTTAAATTTTATCAAACGAATAGTCAGGCAATAAAATATTTTCCAACCCAGACTTTAGTTAGGGATCAAAAGGAAAAGAATACAACAATATTAAAAAAGTGATTCATTGGATATAAACAAAGTAATAAAAAATAAACAGAATAGAACGGTTTCTTTGTAATTCTATATATTTTTTATAAATGCAGATCAGACATATTGAGAGATGTATTTCCAAAAGGAAATAGATAAGTTGCAGAAAAAATATATTATGTAAAATCGATAAATTTTGTTTCATGAATAATTAAATTTTTGTATAAATTAATTTGTTTGTTAATTAGCCTAATGTTTAAGTGAGTACATAGGGACGTACATATATTATAAAGAATTAATCATTACCATTAAAGGATTGACTTATTTCGTTAAGGATTTTTTAGGCAAATATATTATAAGAATTAATCATTACTATTAAAGGATTGACTTATTTCGTTATGGCCAGTCTTAGATGACTCCATTTTATATGTAATATGTATATTAATTGGTATTAATTTATAATGTAAATAGTATAACACAGGATATAAAAGGAAAAGTTAATTTTTGACAATGATCATTAATTTATTTTTAGCTTAAGATTGAGTGATTGACAACCATATTAATATATAACATAATGGGAAAATTCCCATTTACTACACTCCCACTACAACTTAATCAAAATTACAACTTAAATTATCCCATTTAATCAAAATTACAACTTAAATTATCAAAACTACCCCTACACCTAAAAAACTAATAATAATAATAATAATATTAATAATAATAATAATAATAATAATAATAATAATGATAATGGCATATGGAATTTTTTGCTTCATGTGTAATGAGTAGTATAAAATTATGCTCGTTGCAGTATGTATTTTTGTTTTGAAGATGTTGTGTAGTATGAAATTATCTCGTGCAATTTAATATAAAACTTGACAGTCCAATCTAAAATTTTGAAAAAAAATTGCATAATGTAGTTTGTAATCTGGTAGGGTTAGTATGTAATTTGATAATAGTATTATTAATTTAAAATATTATAGTATTTTTTATTAATTTTTTGAATTTTAGTAGAGTTATGAATTTGATAATGGTAGTATGAATTTTAAAATATAATAGTATGTAATTTAATAATAGTAGGATGAATTTAAAATATAATAGTAAGATATTTTATTGATTTTGTGAAATTTTAGTATGGAATACACAATACCAGTTTGAATTTCATATATAGCGTGAAAATGAAATTTAAAAACATAAATTTGTTAAAAATAATGTTGTATTTTAGTGTGACATATTTTATAAAATAATTACATAATATAGTATGAAATATCACGGCGTATTGTGATATTTTTCCTATAATGATTAAGATTATAAAAATTAGTAGTATGGAATTTCGGTTGTAGTATGAAAATGTACAGTGTAGTATGAAATTCGTCGTTACCGGTTGGTGACAATTGATATGAAAATGTCATGTAAATAGTATGAATTTTGGTTATATTAAATGTTGAATAAAGAAAAAACAATTGAAAGAAAAAAAAAATCATTAATAAGGGTAAAGTAGTATTGTTATGTAGTAGTTTGAATTAAATGGGAAGATAATTGACTATATGGGAAGTTAATATTTTCATTTGAGTATTTGGAATAAAACATTTATCTATTGGATCATATGGGAATTGCCCCTAACATAATTACTGTATTACCATAATAGTATATCCAACACAATATTAATTTCGAAAATGGGTAACTATTTACTTTATAATTAATTTATTAAGAACATAAAGAATTATAGACGTTATCAATTATCAATTAATAGTAAATTCTATTTCAATCTCGTAATTATAGTAATGTAACTATAGCAATGTGATAAAATATGGCATCACGGCAAGTACCATGATGATTACATATCAACGTCTAATTGTTTGCAAAGTAAATCTACAAAATCATACTACATATTAATATTATCATAATCTGATAATAATATATGAAATATTTACATTAATTCTTTTAATTTTTTTTACATTAATTATATGTCATATAAGATGTATATTATTAGACATAAGAATGTAAATCAAGAGGAACTAATATTGGAAATATAAATTTCGATTCGATTTCTAAGAATATATATCTTCTCCAAATCGTAATTATGGAAAATGATTATTTATACGGTACCAAATACTGGTTTTACAAAAATTTACTAAGAATATATGTAAGATTGTGGAGGTTATCAATTAACAAAATATTCCCTTCCAATCCCGTAATTATATCAACGTAATTAGAAACAATATTATATATGGAATGTGGAATAATCAGTCGAATTCATTGATGGATATTGTAATTAAAGATAAAAATCAACATTGATTTGTTTCTATTTATATATGGTATAATGAATTATTAAATACATGACTAATTAATTGATTGTGAAAATGCACAAATATACAAATAAATATAAAACAATTAATAAAGAAATAAACGATTACAAATTTTCGATATTACAAATATACAAATAAATATATAAACAATTAATTGATTATATATAGAAATACTTTAGAACAATTTCGAGAACCTTAAGACTAAATCAAGAAAAAACCGAGTTTATAGCTCACAGGTTTACCTAAAAAAAGTACTCAACAGCAAGGCAGTGTTCCCAGAAATCCTTTCTGCCAAAACCTGTCGTAGGCCACAATTTCGACATTTAGCGCAAAAATATAAAAATTATACTAATATTAGTAGAATTTAGATATGTTCACTTTCAAATCATTTTCATCTCATAAATTTATAATCACAACAATTCTGCTTCGACAATAGATTTTTAATTTCTTATGTTAATAGTTTCTTGAAGTAAAGAACCTGAGCAAAATGAAACTTAAGCAGAAGAAACTTGTTCATCAATTATGTAAATAGATCATTATTATGAGCACTTTTTTTTTTTTTGGTTAACACCAAATTGTGTTTTCTTATGCATTGTTATTTCCTTTGGACACTCCTACACCCGGAACGCAGGAGCTAGTCATATTGATCAATGTGTGGAATATTTGACAATTCTGACAATATTTTCAGATTATTAGAGTCATAAATAAAACATAAGGACAACAATACAGTGAAAATCAACAGTCAGAGCCGAATGTAGGCTTTCAAGTTCTTTCCAATGCCTTTATCATCTCTCTTAATAGAAATGTGACACGTAATATATTTTACACCCCCTCCTGAAAATGGACATGGTTTAATGAACACCATGCCCAGATTGGACACACACAAAAAAATGGTTTAATTGAGCATCTTCTAAAAGGTCTTGAACATAATTGTTCTGACACAAGAAGGTTCCTTCATCATTCCTAGCTATTTCCATACCCAAGAGATACTTTGCAAATCCCAAATCCTTAATAATGAATGCATCATGAAGATGAGTCTTCAGAACATCAATTAAGGTTATATCTAAGCTTGCAAGTAATAAGTCATCAACATAGACCAGCAAAGCCAAGAAAGAGGGGACTTTGTTCAGAAGGAAAAGATAATGATCATAGTCTGACTGCCTAAAACCATAAGCAAACAACTTGCCACATAACTCTTAATCCCATTGTCAAGAAGCTTGCTTCAAGCTATATAGACTCTTCTTCAGTTTGCGAACCTGTCCAGACAAGGCTTTACTATAACCTAAGTTATATTTATATACACTTCTTTATGCAAATGACCATGAATAAATGCATTATTCACATCCATTTGGTACAAAGGCCCATGATTCTGAGTAGCCACTACTATTAGAAATCTCATAGTGACCAGCTTTGCCACTAGTGAAAACACATCAATGTAATCAATACCTTGTAGTTGTTGAAAATCCTTAGCCATCAACCTAGACTTATACCTGTCGACAATGCTATCAGCATTTAGTTTAAGCTTGTATGCACATTTATTACATACAACATTCTTTCCAGCAGACTAAGAATTTAACTCCCGTGTTTCATTGTCCTCCAAGGCCTGCAACTCATTATTCATGGCTCTGGCACTGTAATTGGGAACTGGCCTCTGAAAATGATGTAAATGATGTAGGTGATTTGTACATATTTGTGTGTAATTTTCGTGTATTTTTATGTATTTTCGCGTGTGCTTTAGTTGGGTTTAGTCGTATTTTATCCTATTTTTCCTTATTTTTGCGTTTCGTAGTGTTTGTAGTCTTTTTGGCGTTTTTCATATTTCTCTTTTACTTTTTATATGTTTTTAGATTCATTTGCTTTTGTTTATTTTAGGGTAATCGATCAAGCCTACGAGCGTTCCCGAGTATCACAACTGGCTAGATTTGACGAAAATACGACTCGAACCCCGTAAAGCACAACCATCGATCGACGCGCCGTCGACGCAACATCGGCGGGGCTATTTTCCAACATTGGTGGTCAGGCTATTTTCAGTCATTTTTGGGCAAAAGGACTATTTTGCCCTCACTTTCACTCTTATAATAGAACTTTCTTCTTAGAATTCCAAGCTCTTGAACTCCTAGGGTTTGATAAGCCGAAGGTTGTTCTTATTTTCTTCTTCAATTTTCCATTCTTTTCTTCATGAATTTCCACATAGATTAGTTTAGATTCACGTATTTCTCGTTTGAACATTGAACCCTCCATTTCTATTAGTAAGATTTCACTTTCCTTTGATGGGATTATGATACTCTTGTGTTGTTAGTTACTTGTATTTCAGTTTCTCGTAATCTTAAGTGTCCAATTCTTCATATGATAATATTTATTATTATTCAAAACTCCATTGTTTTTTTCTCCATGCTTTTTATCGTTAATCGTGTTCATATTTTCTTTGAGTTTGTATTATTGGATTGCTTGATGATCGTTGGTTAAAATTCATGGATCTAGTGCCTAGAATTGTTTAGAACCATCAGTTGGGATTGTCGGGTATTTAATTTACAAGTTGGGATTGACAACCCCATCTCGTAGATTAAGTGTTCGATAAAATACCAATTGATTGTGGAAACGATTCTAGAGCCCTAGACCCCAATTTTTTTAATCTTTTCAAAGTTTTTGATTTCATTGCTCGTTGTTTAAATCATCGTCTTAGATATTACAACTTCTCAAACCAGAACTTGATCGCGTGTCTAGAATAGATTTTTCGTTATTTTCTCATTCGTGAAACCAAATACAAAAACTACTTTCGATTAGTCTTCCTCGAGATATTCAACTCGAGTCAAACTTACCACTTACAATTGCTCCGTTCTTTTGAGGACGAGCTTTTTATTTTAATAAGAAGTAAGTGTTAAAAAGTTTATTTCAGTAAGCTCATTGGAACCTAATACTTGTGATATATAAGCATGATATAGATGGGTGTAAGATATGTGTTTTCTAAGTGGATGAGGTAAAGCACGAGCAAATGCAGAAAACAAACTCTCTAGGTACAAAGCAATGTATGTGATATAATCCTTTAGCCAAACTAGAGGAACTCTAACCCTATATGACTTAACCAATTGAACAGGGAAGGAATGTGTACAATATAACTCTAAAATAGGGGAATCAGCTGAATCGAAAGGACATGTTAAAGGAGAAGATCACCTGTTGTGGCAATCCTAAAGGAACAGGAATGGATGCATTGGTCTTAATGTTTTTTTGAAAAATAAACATATCTTCCAGAAAAGGACTAAGAACTTGTTAGTGTTAATATCAAAGAGATAGAATCCCTTCTTTCCAAGAATATATCCTAGAAATATGCATTTATTTTCACACATGTTTCATAAATTCTTTAAAGTGCAATTTTTTTGCACATGATTCACATGATATTTAAAAAACACATACATTTTTCGCACGATCTTCATAAAAATCTCAAATGTACATTTTTTGCATATAATTCAAGCAACCTTATGAAATTTATAATTTTATGTAGAGAAAAATAAATTAACCACCACCACCTCTCCCCACCCCACAAACTTTGAGTTTTCTTTGAACTTTGCCCCATTAACAAATTATAATTAAAAGACCAGAGGGAACTTAATTTACACAAAATAGTGCCCATCGATGTCAACATAATCTTGCTTTTGGTATGCTCACTCCAAAAGTGACTGATCGCCCTATACAAAGCCAAATGCCACCATGACGCGTTGACGAAAACTTACTTCGCAAAAACTCGGGATAAGTTTTGCGAGTAATTTGTGGGGCTCATTTCGAAGTTCCCTCATTCCTAAAAAAGAAGATTTCTTCATAGCACTAACTTGAAACATATAACTAATATCACCCGAACTAAAATCCAAACCTCTAACACTTCTCTACAATAACTAAATCCTGCATCTCATAAAATTTTTTCTATTCTCCTTACCCCCAAATGTATCGACTTACAGTTTATTATCCTCTAACTCATCATACACGTTGTGACACATTGGGTGACCCTTTTTGTTTTGCACGTGCATAAAGAAAACCTTTTCCAAGCTATCCTCTAAATAGTCTTCATTCAGTGACTCGTCCACGTTAAAATCTCTTCGCTAGTTTGTAGCTGTACTCTAAATAGTTTTCATTCAGTGACTCGTCCACGTTAAAATCTCTTCGCTAGTTTGTAGTGTTCTTTAGCATGTCGAAAGGTTACTAGACTTTGAAGTGGCGGGCCAGCAGAAACTTCTCAAACACAACGTCGCTCTTACCATCTCACAACACTAGTATTTTTTTTCCAAGCACCAAATCATCCACCGTGTTCTATTCAAGAATCTTCGTATTTCTGATATAAGTTAGCACAAGGAAAAAATTGTCAATAAATACAATAGGAAAATAATATACATTCTAGAACATACAGGGAAGTATTACTTACCCATTTACAGTTCCGGCTATTAGGCTAGATCATCAACACTAAACTGGGTAGGTGTCGGATAAATCGTTAAAGCCACCATATTGAATTGGCACTTGTTCGGGCGATATGTACCCATTTCATTAATAATACAACCAAAAATAGTTCTAATTCTTTTACTAACTTATTTTCGAATTTCTAATTATAATACTACATGTAGAGTAATTAACTTGAAATCGTATATTAATATTCCATAAGGATAAGTGTGAGTCTTGTGTTGAGATTATTGAACGAAATAGTGATCCACATTTTTTAATTCACTTATGTATGTGATTTAAATATGGTGGAAATATGAGGGTATCTTGCTAAGACTACAATACTTACACCGGACATATGTTAATGCCTTTACTATGACTCCGAACATATTCACTAATAATATATCAGTAGACTTCGTCTTGATGTAAGCAAAGTATATACATATCAATGACAAAAAAAATGCGACTATTTAATTACTTAGTTATACGGTACATAAAATGTAACTAATCAAATAGTTAAAAAGAACATTTTCGCACGTGATTCATAATTTATTTAAACTCACATTTTTTACACGTGATTCACAAGATTTTGGAAATACGCATGCATTTGTTGCACGTCTTCATAAAAATTTAAAATACATATCTTTAGTATATAATTAATATAACCTTACGAACTTTATAATTTTGTGTAGAGAAAGTTTATTAAACCCCCTTAAATTTGGGCTTTTTTGCACTTTGTTCTATCAAAAAATTATAATTAAAAGATAAGAGAGATTAATAAGGGAGAGAAAACTTCATTTACACACCTTAAATTTAAGCAGTGCCCGTCAACACAATCTTGATTTTGGCCCACTCACTAGAAAGGGACCGGTCGCCCTATAAAAAGCTAAATGCCACCATGACGCATTAACGAAAACCTGATTCCCAACAAACTCGAGATAATTATTGCGAATAATTTGCAGGGCTCGTTTGAAAGCTGTTCGAAGTTCCTTCCTTTCTAACCAAGAAGATTTTTTCAAATCGTTAACTTGCCTCCTTCCTAACCAAGAAGATTTTTTAAAATCGCTAACTTGAAACATACAACTATTCCCACCCGGACTAAAATCTAAACCCCCAACACTCCTCTCCAATAGTTGATTCCTCAAGCTCAGAAAACTCTTTATATCCTCGTTACCCCCCAATGTCTTGGCCTATAGTTCTTTGTCCTCAAACTCGATGTACACGTTGTAACACACCAGAACCCCCTTCTTGTTGTGCTCGTTCACAAAGACAACCTTTTCTAAGCTAACCCCAAAAGTGTCTTCGTCGTCCATGCCAAAATCCCTTCGCCAGTTTATACTGTTCTTTAGCATGTCGAAGGATCACTGGACTCTGAAATGGCGGGCCCGCAGAAACTTCACCAGCATAACATCGCTCCGACCATCTCGCAACAATAGTGCACCCATACTAATATTTCTTGGGGATTCGTATTTTTGGAAGTCGAGTTCGCACTTAACCAATGATAAGAGAAAACATGACTAATTGACGACTTTATTATACAGTAGACAAAATAACTAAATGCATATTTTTGCACATGATTCATAATATTTTTTAAAACACACATTTTTTTGCACTTGATTTATAAGGTTTTTAAAATGCACATACATTTGTTGCACGTTCATCATTATATATTTAAAATGTGTATTCATATAATTAATATAAAATTACGAACTTTATAATTTCATGTAGAGAACCGAGTCTCTTACATAATCGTTTCGGCACTCAGAAATAAAACATTAAACCCCTTTAACTTTGAGATTTTTTTTGCACTTTGCCCTGTCAACAAATTATAATTAAAAGACCCGAGGGACTGATAAGGGAGAGGAAACTTAATTCACACGTCTCAAAAAGGTTTCGACAGTGCCACATAATCTACTTTTGGTTCGCTCATAATCTATGATTGTGTATCTGAGAGAGAAAAGAGAGGAAGTCTGGTAATAGTGTTTATGTTTGAACAAACAAAATATAATTAACTAAACATCTTAAAATTACCTCATGTTTCAGCAGTGGCAATCCTAATAGGAACGGGAATGGATGCATTAGTCTCCACAATAATATTCTGTTGCAAAGTATAGGTACAATTAATATGATGAGTTATTCCTTGTGCAAAAAATAAATCCTTACAAATGTGATTGACAAATTCAAAAACCATTGTCACTTAACACCCTCTTGATCTTTTTATCAAATTGTGTGCTCACCATAACAATGAATTTTTGTACCAATTCAGGGAATTGACTTTTATGTGAAAAAGATACATGCAAGTGGCTTTGTTGTGATCATCAACAACAATAAGAAAGTAAGGGGTATTTGTTACAATTTTTGCTTTGCATGGTCCCCAATCATCAAGGTGTATAAGTCTAAAGATATCAGAAGTACATCTTGAGCAGTAGAAAAAGGAGCTCTATGATAATTTGCTTCCATACGTGAGTCACAATTTCTTATAGCCTGGATTGCGGCATCATTACGGAAAGGTTTCAATAAACTTAAATGTTCCAATATTCCAATGGAAGCATGACCTAAAACCTGATACAAGTATTACAAGGACTGAAATTACCAACATTAGTAGAAAAATAATTTGAAGTGGAGGTTTTACTTGAGTAGTGTGACTCAAGGACATACAACCTGCCTATCATTCTCTCCATGGCTATGAGTTTATCACTTTCAAGGTCTTGTAACAAGCATTGAGTAGGTGTGAATTCATACCTGAGGTAACAACTAATTGAGGAATAGATAAGAGGTTACATTTGAAGGAAGGAGCATATAACACATCTTTTAGTGTGATATTACCACAAACATGCACATTGCCTATGTAAGTGATAGTATTTGTTGTATCATCATGCATGAGAGATTTATATATGCACATATACTTGCGAGCACCAGTATCAAGAATCCAGGTACTTGCCGCTTGCTTGTTCACCATATTCAAGGTTGTTTGAACAGTAGTACAATAGAAAGTACATGCAAAGTTGAGAAAATGAACATAACCAGGTTCTGCATCT
The DNA here is from genome assembly GCA_014905375.1 of Phtheirospermum japonicum. Taxonomy (NCBI): domain Eukaryota; kingdom Viridiplantae; phylum Streptophyta; class Magnoliopsida; order Lamiales; family Orobanchaceae; genus Phtheirospermum; species Phtheirospermum japonicum. Next base: position 570,481 of record BMAC01000812.1, on the reverse strand, counting down.
CCTTCATTACTACAGTTCCAGCTTTAACAACAAAATACTTGGATAATTCATGTTGTATCATAGCTGAGATATCCGTAGCCTATGAACTTTTATGTGCAATTTCATTGCCCCCTTTTGCTGGATTCAAACCATCATTAATATATACACAGTTCACATTATTTCTCACTTTATGCTCTTTATATCTAGCACACCATTTTGGAACTCCATGTAGATTGAAGAACTCTGACTTTTCATGACCAGTCTTTTACAGTACTCACACACTAGTTGAGCCTTTTCCTCTTTTGTCCTTCTGTAAGATCCTTATCCTCTTTAAGCCGGTAAATAGTTAACTGAACTTTGTTGTTTCTATGGGTAGCCTTTACTATATCCTATCTTCACATTCATTGTAGCAGAATCTGCAGATTCTGGAAAAGTTAAATGGACAACTCTTTGTCATTCAACCATCTGTAGCATAGAATGAGCCTTCTCAACATCTTGAAGTGGTTCAATCAGTAGTATTTGTGACCTAACTTGGTCAAATGACTCATTTAACCCCATGAGGAACTGTTATGAGCTTGTTGTGATTGTCCTTTTCTACTATATTCTTCCCTGCAACACAATCACAAAAAAATCCAGGTCGCATGCTTTTACATTGATCCTATGATCTCGGAATTCGCAAAAAATATTCCATAATCGATTCATTTCCATGACTAATCATGTTAATTTGTCGTTGTAACTGATACAACAACGGTCCATTACAAGCTCCATATCTCCAAGCCATACCATCCTAGAGCGTCTTCACATAAACGAAGCTCTCCACAATATCCTTAAACAAACTATTTATGATCCAGGATACAATACAATCATGTAATCGTTCCTTTTACAAGCCTCATACGAAGAATCAAATCAAGAGATTCGGAAAACTTCCCATTAATAAAACATAATTTCAATTTCGCTCCAAGTGCGATAGTCATCGACGTTTTCCAGCTCAAAAAAGCGGATGACTGACAAGCACCATACCAGGATGATCATATGAATGTAATTGAAGCACGCTCGACATTTCTGATGTTTGAGATCCAGATCCACCATTTCTGTTGACGTCGCCGAAGGTTAATGTCGGCCATGCCGCTGCATTTCTCGTCGGAATCATCACTCGACTGTCATACGATCTCTGACCATAAATACCATGTAGAAGCCCCGAATTCTAAAGTAATTAAGAAATAAGATTTTGAATTTTCACATCACCAAAAGAAATTACACACGAGAGTGGGGGAATATATAAGACCCCATGCACCATACATATACAATTGTCGAATAAAAATATTACATGTGTCTTAAGTGAAGGAAATGCGACTGTGCTATACTTAACAGAAACATGATACGTAATCATGATACGTAATATAGTTAACCCATATTTTTTGTAATTTACCTCATTGTTATAAAATTAGAATTTATTTTTAAAATTCGAACCCAATAAAAATATAAAGGAAATTTGAACAGAGTCACATATATTTTCTAGATTATGGAGCTTTTCAGAACCTCATGGCATGTCCTAGAGAAATAAGGTACAACTTGGAGACACAATTCTCAAAGTACGAATCTCCACATCTTCACCACCAAATCAAGCATATACCTTTTGTCTAAGCTTGCCATGAGAATGCATGATTGCATCGTTGTCTCACAAGAATTAATAAAACCTTGTAAAAACCCGAGTGAGATATTGAAAACTGAAAAATCCAGCTTTAAAACAAAACAAACCCAAACCAATCGAACCCTAAGATATCAAACGAAATCCGAATCCATAGGCACGGAGTATGATAGGAAGGGACATCATGTTAAGTAACAAAAAGAAAAAGCAATTAGAACATCTCGATTTTACAGGAGTTTTTGTTTGCTTTTTTATTTAGGCAATAATACTTTTTTCGATATCATCTCAATCCTGAACTTCTTCAGGTTGTTTCTTCCTTGATCCCAAATACCATCCGATGGCAGCAGAAACAGTACCAATACCAGCCAAAACAGCATAGTTTTTGTCTTTATCAGTCGACACTTTAGGAGCCGAAGAGGTGGGCCCAATTGGTTTAGCATCAGCTACAGGTCCTGAGCCTCCGGAGCTTGCTACTGGAGTTTCATCCGGTTGGGGGCCCTACATACAATCAACCGTTAGGCATGAGTAAAAAAGTTAAAAGGTATGATTATCCAAGATGGAAAAATAATATAAAATAAATAAATTATTATTATTGTTGTTGTTGTTATTATTATTATTATCTTTACCATGAAAAGGGAGGGTCCACAATAGAATTTTGATGCAATCAATCCATTAGACATGTGTAAAAGTTATGATTATCCAAGGTAATGAAAAACCACACACACACGCGTGCGCGCGGGGGAAAAAACTCATTAAAACCAAACAACTGGAATTGGCAGGTTAAATAAGAGACGAAGAAAAATCAATTATCTTTATCCAAGGCATTGAAGAAAGACCAAAAGAATAAACACATACACGATATAAAACCAAACAACTGGAATTGAAGGGGGAAATAAGAGAGAGAAAAAAAACAATTATCCATAATCAATAACATGGAAAGGGAGGATCCAACAGAATTCTGATTCGACTAAATACAGTTTAGTTTTGCATAAATTATATGATGGGTTAGAGGCAACATATACCTTACGAGCAAGCTTCGCCAGCTTCTCTTGTTCCATTTTCTGCAAAATTTTCAAAAGTTCGGAAGTAAGATGAATATGCAAGAATTTGTTGAACCTATAGCCATAAACTTGTAAACAAGTATATTTGGAGAATAAGAGCTTCTACTTTAAGCAATTAATCAAAACAAACCAGAAATTGTATATATGACCCACATTCAACAAGTAATCATCTCTACAATTTAGCAGTGATTATCATGGTAATTCTTTCCTCATAACATATTTGGCTAACATCAAAGAAAAATCTGCTCTATCGACGTCATTATTCGTGATTATAGGTACTATCAGAATTAGATCAAGTATAAACTCTATCAATCGAAATATGAAAAACAAAAGATACTATACCGGTCACTCAACAACATTAAATATCCTTTAATTACATGCACTTTGTATAGACTTTTCTTAAAATGTATGTTAATTAACAATTTTCTACTGTTTTTGTCGAGAAAGTGGAAAATGCAACAATTTTGAATTTGACCTTAATATAGACATTTTCTGCAGCCTTCTCCTCCTCATTGAGAACTTTGCCACTGCTCGATAGCCGGCGAGACACATATCTAGCAGCAATCCTTGACGCCATTGAAACACGAGATTCTTCTGTTGACCATATAAATTGCTGTCAAAAGCACAATTAATGTAATATTTTTTTTTAATTGAAATAAAAACCAGAATAGGTTCTTATTAACTATTTGCCAGTTAGCAAAGTGCATGAAGTTCTCGAATAAATACAACGATCCAGCTTCACTACAATTACATACTGAAAAGGATATGTCACATTTTAATAGCTCTCAAATAGCCAAACACATAAATCTTCGTTTGAATTCATTTTATTCTTCCAAATATATGGATCATCTCAAACAATGCTCAACCCAAATGATTAGATAAAATGTATCACATTAGCAGAATAGAGAAAATGATACCCTAGGTAAATTAACACATTTACAGGTTAAATCCAAGGCAAATATACTTTTAAATATTCAGAAACACACACACACACACACACAGACGAGCGCACACAAACACGTACTCAAAAAAGTACTAAATGTTTTGAAAAAAAATCCACAAGAACCACAAATCAAGCCAAACGAGATAAAAATGAAGAAGGGAAATAGAACCTAGCATGGAGAATATGGTAGCATCGCCATACAATGAAAAAAACCCAGAAAAAATGGTAAACTCAAAATTTGTACCAGAAACACCGCCTAAATATCGAATAACAGCAGAAAAATGAAAGTGAGATTCAAACAAGCTCATCTATTCAAGGAAATCAAATTAACGCGACCATAAGCATTTTCCATATATAGATATGGAAATGGCGATCTAGATTGAGCAGTTACCTGAGAACCAGAGAGAAAGGGGATTAAGTCTAGAGAGAGAAAAAGTTGTGTGGGTTTTGGGGTTAATTCTTCCTATAATTATAGAAAAATGCGAGGAAAAAGAACAACTGAGAAGAAAACAAAGACACCTGAGCAACTAGGAAACTGAAATTGGGCCTATGGGCCGAGGCCCAAACATAATAATGCCCATCAGTCTTTGTGTCAAGCCCATTGACCTTCTTGTTTGCTCTAAGCCTATTTTCCAATTAAATGCTCAAGATACTTTAAAAAAAAATCAGAATATTTAATTAGCAATTATTAATGACTAAGTTTTCTGTGTGAACGTATGCGTATCTTAATTTGTACGATAGATCAATTTTTCCCTTAATATTGTTAATATTAGATTAAAATTATCATTTTTGCGTTGAAAAACACAACTTTACATATTAATTACATATTTAACTAAATGATAATAGGGTGAATTTTTCCTTTAGTATAGTCATTTTGGCTCTAAATATATTACTTTACGTCTTAAGTAAAAAGTTGTAACTTTTTTTTTTACAAGAATAACTTGTAACCTTAAAAGTATTGATTTACATTTTAAATCAAAATTATTATTTATTTATTATTATTTTTTGAAAAGTCACTCCTAATCTTAAGTGATTAACACTTGCATCTTTTATATATATATATATATATATATATGTATATATATATATATATATAATGTTCTTATAAAACATATTCAAGTGATGCTTTTATAGTTAAAATTGACGGTATTAAAGGAAAAAATAAATCCGTCACGCGATTAAGATTCATGTGACAATTACATACAAGTTTTTGTCATTATTTAATTAGTTTAAGAAATGATTAATCCGAACTTATTAGATTTTGAGAATCATGTAAATATGAATAGATGTTTGATATGGGATCGAGAATTTTTAATACTTTGTATCATTAAATATCAAATTATATTTGAAATGTGAATAATATATATTATTTTAGTTGTATGTATTTGAATTAAAAAAGAGGAGAGCGGGACATGATGTGGAGAAAAAACTCTAAAGAGTGGATGAGTGAAAATGTAAATATACATTTAGTGTAAAAAATTATTGTTCAAGTATTTAAAATTTGAATCTCAATGTAAATAAGTATTTTCAAAATCAGAATATTTTAAATGCTAAGCATAAACATGGCCTAAATTCGGTAGTTTTGCAAATAAAATAAAAATAAATAAAAATATAAAGCCAAAACGTAACAAATGACATGGTTATTTAAATTAAAAGGCATGACAATTTTGGATTATAATTAAATTTTGAAGATTAGGATTTCAAAATTAAAAATTTTCTTTTAAGAAAACTACAATATTTTCTAAAAAAATTAGAAACATCTTGCCCCTAGTTTTAAGATTTTGATTAAATGAAACCAAAAACAAAAGCAAATATTAACACTAAAAAGTGATTGCCATTTGAGACAGCACACTCACTAAATCTAAGAATATAAGTAAGTCGAGCTAGCTCATGAACTTTCGGGATCGACTCAATAAAAATTCAAAATCGACTCGAGCTCGTGCCCAAACTATTCGAGTATGTATCGAATTCGAACTTGAGCTCAGTGATACTCGACTCGAGTTTTGATAGATTACTATTTTAGCTTTATTATACTTACTTATTTATGTATACACCCTAAATATATAATAAAAAATTAATATTAAGTATTTTATTTTATACTTTTTAGGTTTTTCTATTAACATTATGTAACTCGAGCCGAGTTCAAGCTTGACGAGTTTTCAAAGGAGCCGAGCTCGAACTTCGAGTTTTATAGTCGAACTCGAGCCTGACAATGTTCGACTCGGCTCGATTACACTCCTACCTAAATCTGATCATCTCTCATGGGACATTATATTTGAGCCTCGGCGCAAAGAATCGACCATTTAAATCACATGTTCATGTTCTGACATTGACAAAGCAAGTCATAACAACCCGATAACGAGCATAAAGAAAGGCATACTAAATATGCCACATATAAAAACTCGATAAGACGAGAAATTCCTGTAAAATGCTAAGGGTACCTAAGTTTTAAAAGCTGGTTGAAATATTAGAAACAACATGACAATACAAACTACAGATACAAATGAATCACAAGTAAAAACAAGAAACAAAACATAAAGTCGAAATCAAAACTCTTGGAGCCCTAAACAAACTTATTATGACCAACGGTGTGATTTTTATCTAAGGTCTAAGAGTTACATCATGGGCAGCTAATACAGATCTTGAAATCATTAGCACACATACTCTCGATAACAAGCCCTCCAAATCAAGGGTTACAAGATAAAACAACAAAAACCCAGGAACAATATACTCCACGTTTTATTTTTTCTGGCAAAACTCATCAATCTCTGTATCCACAGTTAGCCGAATTGAACTAACAACTCATAACATAATGTCTCAAGTAATTTCTTCTTTATCATTATCTACGCAGATCACCATTTGATTTACTCATGTACTCTACCACGTCCCGATTGATCTCATCCAGGAAAGAGACGAAACCCATGACACTTGTAAAGCCACTCCCCTCGACATCTTGTTCCTCTATAAGGTAGTTTTCAAATGCTGTTGCATCATCTTGCCCTCCCCGGATAAATATGAGCTTCGGAGTAATAATACGCTCTTGCTTCAGTTTGTTAATCGTGCTTCTCAAAAGGCCTGTGTTCGAAAAACACGAGTTCGATTCCGATACAGTGATAAAAACGGATAATTACAAAAACTATCATCGAGGTTTTTGTATTTGTTTTAAAAAAATACCTCCTCAAGAGGGATATTTGTAATTTAGAAAAGATAACTGGGTGTTTTTTTTTGTTTTTTTGTAATTATGCTATAAACATCAAGGGTAATATAATATTTGCGATTATCACGTTGAAATAAGCAAATTCACAATCACTTACAATCTTGAGGTGGAGGAAAAGGAAGTGCAGCGTCCGCTGTAGATGAATAGAACACAATGAGAGTTGTGAAAGCATCGAGGAAAAATATCGGGCTACCACTTGTCATTAATGCAGCACGGCTCAAGGAATGGCGGGGAAATGCTTGTTTATCCGGAGTGTCGTAAGATGCCAATAATGGATATACAGCACGGGTAAGCGAAGAAGATTCCAGAGCACTGCATCAAATATATATACACACACAATCATTGTTGTATTCTTAGGACAGCTAAAATAGTCAATGAAATAATATGCTCATGATAAAACCTCTAGGCATAAATTAAGTGAACCTATCATGGAGGGTTTTAATTAAATACAACAACCAATTACAATTAATAGCTATCTAATGAGCATCATATTGTGCAGGTCCTAAAATATTTGCATGTTATAAAATGCTACAGGAAATGTACTGATTGGAACTGCTAGCTTAAGCAAAAAACGTCATTCTATTCAATACTCCTTTTACCGAGTAGAAAGCAGTAACCTAATATAATTTTTACAAAGCTATCGTTTTTTGTTTTATTTTATTAGTTTATGGTTATTCAAGTAATTTTAGTGGGCTTTAGGCCTGTAAGATTATTTTTCTATTGAAGTGAGTATTACTGATTATCCTGAGAAGTTATCATATTTTATTTCCAGACACATCACAATTTCGCACCAGTTGACAACATAAGGCCCATATATTAACAATGTCACATATACCTGAACAGACACTGAAGATATATCCGGTAGTCAGGATGAACACCTTCTTCGTGAAAGCGAAGAAGAGGATTTCGTAACAAAGCAAAGACTAAGCGGGGCAAAGGTTGCAGCTGAGGGCATTGAGTGAAGGCAACATCAAAATTAGAGGTGGTTAAACTTCCTCTCGTGTATTCCACAATCTTGAAAGCATTGTTATACTGAGCAGTGAGATTTACAAGCCACTCGTGCAGCAAAATCCTCCCCTCTCGAACTCCATTCTCCAAAGAGGACAAAATCACCTGACAAGAATTACCGCAGGAAAGGAAAAAAAAAACTCAAATTAGCAAGACAAGTCAGCAGCTACCAAATACCCTTACTAGACAAAGCATCCTCAGTCTGACAAATCAATTTGAAAAATTAGGTTATGGATCAAAAACAAGCAGAATTCACTACATAATTTCACACATGCATTGAAACCCAAGTCAAAGAGAAAGAGTGTAAAGTAATAATTTTCTAAATTTGATTGCAGGGAGAAAGGGTAGTGAAAATGGCGCAAATTTTCACCTCTTCTGAAACTTTCAGTCTTAGAAGATAGCTCAGATAATAGCAATAGTTAGTCGCAACCTTCAGGTAATTAGAATTTACCTCATGAACAAGTATGGAAAGAACAACTTCAGGATCAACACTATCATAAATCTCGTTAATATTGCGAGCAGGATCGAGTTGTACAGTTCGGATCCTGAGTCTCCTTGTCAGGGAATATTTAGCTCTGCATATTTTGACGATATATAAGGAAAAATAAGAACAATGGAAGTAGAGTTGCAAAGACAGCAAAAGTGATGAAGACTCTTCGACAACAGCAAGGCAAGGAAAGTTAAGGCGAAAGAAATGTAAGCTCTAGCAGTCTAGGTAGGTCCTGAATTGGTCAAAGTACAAGGAGTTCTCTATGTACAACAAGAACTCTTTTCGGGCTTGAGTTGAAAATGCTATGGGAAATTAATTGATTTAGCTAAAACTTGATCACCTTTTAAACATATATATAGTTATCCACTTCAAATTAAGAACCAAAACAGAACAACAAATTCAAAACATATTTTGACAACTCAAATACATTTTCTATTCGATATTATGTAAAACTTCTTAAGTCAAAAATAAAATTAAAAAATAAATCCATTTAACTGTTCTTCGGAATGAGACCGAAGAATCTTACGGCATGTGTTACCAAAACAAGGATATTTAAGCACTTGAAGACTGCTTGTAAGATATTATTAACATCAAAATCAATATATTAGACTCCATGAGAAAAGGCACATATTCACGTCTCATATATGGTTATTGATTTGCACTGTGAGAAAGATTCGCGGAAAAACGGGAACAGAAAATGCATTCAGAACATCTAAGAACTATGATCCTTGCATGTTGATCAAACTAATGATAAAATCAACTATTTTCATCAACGCTACCCCAAACCCCTCAATATTGGGTTTAATGACCATGTAATCTGTTCAACAAAATTAATGATAAGAAAATCAAAAGATCCAGAGCTTACGGAAGAAAGTTCAAAGTTAGCTTCAGCTTAAGAAAAACTTAGTGCATTCATGGATAATCCTTAGTTAGATGTATATGAAGCTCCTCACAAATTCAGTTTCCTAGGTTTGCAATGAAATGCAGACAACTGAACATATTTCAGAAATCTACAGGGTGATAACTGCACTAAATGAAGCATACCTCTTTGAAAGGCTTGAACCTGATACTGAGGGTTCTTCAAGAGGCACAACTACTGAGTATTGAAATGCGATTTGTAATGTTGGGCGTTCTTTGCTGTGTCTGCAGAAAAATTATCTATGTAACGATTTTAGAAGGAAAAAAAAGATTAAATAGCAAACAGGATTAAGGTTAGAAACCACTATCAAATCTTCATCCAAGCTTCAAAACTTTATATCACCACAAAATTAATATTTTTACCAAATGGCTATATCTATATATTTAGTCCCTAAAATATGCATAGGATGCCATATAAATTCAACATTTCAACATATGTGACAATGGAGATCGCCCAAGAAGCTAATTCTTTTCAGCATACACAAACTTCATCAAGAAACAGTTCAAGACTCTGCAGATGAGGCAAAAATCTCTCTTGAGTGCCAGTTATACCAACCCCAGCTTCTCAGAAATGGTAGAGGAGAATGTGGCATATACTCGAACTTTTATACCATCAGAGTCTCGTAATTGCTCTCATGATTAGTTTATTATCAGTTCGCGAAGGAAAAACAATCAAGGATATCTCGTATTGAATCACCAGGTGGGGGAAAACAAAGAGAAGAATATCAACTACTTCAAATATTTCGACCTGCATCGCTACTTTACCATAATTAAGCACCATGTTAACTCTTTGCTTGAAGAAAATTACTTTGGGCATAAATAAAGAAAGAAAGAATACCTAACATATGCAAGCAAAGAAAAATATTTATCATTTCCTGTCTATTGCTGCAAAAGACTTCCAACTAAAGGAAAACTAAGCCTCAATGCACGTTCCAGAAGCAACCAGGACTAAAATGTTACAGGAAAGATTAAAATGAAACAACATAAGAGAAGCATTTTTTACCTGGAAAACCCAGCATCATTCACAAAATCAAAGTCATAAGCATAGGTGGCAAAAGAGTCGCAGCAAATAATGTGCTGAACATTTTCATATTCTGGGTCAGGGAAAAAATGTCCATACTGTAGCACCACAGTCAAGCGTTATTACACAATTATGATAGTGGCACAAAACAAATAAAATTGAAAGGACTGAGCCTTACCGAATGGCCAAGCTTAAATTCAGATGATGTCCTTACACGTAAGACACAATTGAAAGCATACGGCCGACTTAACAAACGGTACCTGCAATGAGATCATTTAGATCATCTAGACTGACAAATAGCAACATATAAATTATGTAAGCTGAACATGTCTTGAACTGCTAAAAGCCTAGTAAATGGATTTGTTTTATTTATACCAGCTCAAATTCCACCAACTACTCCATAACAAACTACATATTATCTTATTCTCAACTTTAGCAATCATTCTTAAAGTAGAAAATTGTTACTCACATGTCCTGAGGAAGGGTTGAATCTTCGGTATTTGAATATAGAAACAACGAACCTCCACTCTCAATGCTAAGAAACTTCAAGGAAGCTAAATCTGTGTACTCATTTGTAACAGCAAATATATCCACACATACACCGTCTTGAACAGCAACTGCAGCCTGTGAACATACATCATTACCTATTCCTTTACAAAACTCTTTAATGAAACTCTCTACTGGCTTAAGCTATGTACCAAATCTCTATAAAATGGAGTCTGTTCAGGGAGTAAAGCACGATCTGCATCCTCTCCTTTACTAGCATATTGCTCACCATATCTCCTGGTGTCTAGCTGCCCAAGACCATAATCTGGAGGACCAGATAAAAAGGCAAAAACTCTGGCTGCACTTCAGTTCAGGGGAGCAAACAAAAGGAAAAAAGAATTAGCAAGTCAACCCAATCACAGCATTCAGAAATCAAATAAAACATCTCATTAACATGACACTGACATTACAGTGGCCTCTGCAGGAAAGCATGAAAAACAATGCAAGCAAATAAGAACACAACAAAATACATTGATAAAGTTAACGTACCCAGCGCATATGTATTCCCATATTCCGATCCTAGATATTTGAGGAGAGATTCCATTGCCACCCCAAAGCCTCGGCCACCAAGTAAAACACCATCTGCTCCTTGTCCCGCAGCTGTTGTCCGTTCCCATGAAGTTGTTGGTTTCAGAGTTTCAAGTGCAGATGCAATACGGTCCTTGCATGTATCAACCTACAATATATAGATAGATTAAAAACTTAAGTACTGGTGAATCCAACTCGGCAGCTTCAGCTTATTACAAGTTTTCCTTCAAAAGATTTTGACAACTACTAATCAATATGAGGAACATAAGAAGAAGGCATCACTGCACAGTAGACCGTCAATTAACATACTGGAGCTAAAAACGAAAACAGTGGCAAAACATCTTCAAGCTCCATTGCTAGGTTGCCATCTGGAGGAATAAATACATTCTTGACCACTGGAATGGGCCCCTGAACATCATACAAGCCTATTTTGTGGCTGAACGTAGCAAGACCAAAAAGTGATCCCGGCCCAAGAGCTGTAAAATTACAAGATTAAAACCATAATCCAACTTAATTTGACAGCAAATAATCTTGCCATAGAAACAACGACGTAACAAACCTTCCAAGGCTGCCAGAAGAGCACTTTTAGTAAGTTCCAAAAACTCTTCTGATGCTGCAAAAATAGACAATTTAAGGAAGCAAAGTGTCACGTATCCAAACCGCATCAATGTAAATACATAACTGAAGAAAGCGCACTTGGTAGCGATTTACGGGCAGTGATGCTACAACTCACACAGAGAGAGCATAATCTTGCAAAGTTTGTTCATGTTGCAACAGTGTTTTCGATGAACACTCACTTAATGTCAACAACCAGCAACCCCTTTATGCAGTAGTATATGGAACTTATAATTGCCCTACCAACTACATCAACAGTAAATGTGAACCCTTGACACCTAATGTGTGATTTCTTAAAATGCCGTGGCATCAACATGCTTGCCTATCTCATACTCATTTTAATTATTTAATTGAAGAACCGGAGAGCATTTCATTGACCATAAAAACAACATAGGATTCATAGGAATAGTAGACAGTTGCAATAATTTATCACAGAGTTTGAAAAATCTTACAAGTGAGATCAACCGCAGCAACATACACCGGCCTTGCCTGCATTTCTTCAGACTCTTCCACTGCCATCATAAATAGAACCATAAAATTTAAAAAAAAAAAAAAAAAAAAAAAAACAGCAACAGCATAAAAAAAATCTCATATCTCTAGCTATCACATGTATAAAAAATATGCATAAGGCAAACTCATATTGCCTGCTTGATAAGTGCTCTTAGATATAACTTAAAATAGTCAATTCAACCCCCACTCCCACCCCACTAGCCCAATGACAAGATATAACATCTCACCCCCAATGCCACAATGAATCTTTCTCTTAACCAGATGAAGAACGGTATATTATGGATCATACGCATTAGTAAGGCAGTAGACCTTTGATATGATCATAATAACATAATAAAATGATGTCGGTTCAATTATAAACCAAACTATTTAAGCACCTGATATGTGTATAGCATGCAATATGGTACCATAGGTCCAAATTACGGAAATGCTCCAGCATTATATTTATGGCCTTTGATTCCGATAGAACATTCTAAATGTGAATAGGAAAACGTAAATAAAATGGCTATGCAAAGTAGAAACAGCCAATCTGATAATATAAATTCATCCCTGAACTGGCAGGACACCAAAACACCACCGAAGCACATAACACGCATAATCACAATCTAAAAGTTACTGTTAATTCTTAACAATAACACCACCTCATGCAGTTTAATCTGAGCAAAAAAAGAAAAAAAGAACAAGTGTGCTATGAGCACGGATATTGGCACCACGACTTTTTATGAGTTCACCCCATGTTTTAAACTTCAAGGTGTTCGGGTGAAATTCTTGAACTTTGTATTAATGTTCGGATGAAATTTTTGAACACATTAAAAATTAACACATGTTCCCAAAAAAAAAAAAAGGAACATTAAACATGTGTTCAAAACCGAACATGCTGAAGTTTAAAACATGGGTGAACTCATAAAATTTTGGGGTGCCAACATCTGGCCAGGTGTGCTATACTAAACTTGTGCTCTGAAAATGAGCATTCCTATTCCACATCCACGAATAGACAATACAGGAAGTAGGAAACACAGTTATCAATCAAAAAGACAATACAAATTATCCAATTCACTATTTTTCCAACGAGTAAATATAAAATAAAGCATTGTGCGGTTATAAATTTGTAATTACGTGGCAATTCTAAGTCGATGAAAGAAGACATATTCTCCGGACACGATTTGGGAAGCTCGTATCGGGCGACGGACTCTGATGAGAGGCCATTGGTGGTGCCGCAGAGCACGCAGTCCCAAGACCACTGGTCCTGTTCGCAGTAGGTGTTGTAATATGACCAGCAATTCTCACATCGCGGCAACAACTCGCCGCCGGATCCGTACACCGGCGGAATGCCGTTCTCGTCCTTCGCCGCGAACGGCGTCAGCGTCACGCCCCACGGCACGCCGCAAGCCTCCTGCTCTCTCGGGTCGGGCGGAAACCGGGCCATCGTCGGCCGGATCGCCATTGCTGGATCCGAATTGATCTGATTTGTAGAAATGGGTCTGGATTTGAAACGGACAATTGGGAAATTGAGATCGAGGTTTATTGGAGGTTTTTATATAATTGGGGGTTTGATGTACGTCAGATTGGACTGAATTACAAAATGGTAATGCCTGCTTCGTAAGAGCGACCAATTACGATTTGCCACGTTGGTTTATTTTTTAAAAAATGTGTGCGTTTTGTACTTGAACAAATGAGATTGTGTGATCGTGTATTCACGAGATTTTCCATTTGAAATCGAATTGATTTTTTCTTGAAAATTGAGACTATGTTTAGTTGAAATTTAAAAGAATTATAGTGTGTGTTTTTTCTACTCTTTGAATTAAGACTCGTTTGGAAAGCTGATGAAATACTACATGACATACTCCTAAGATTATCACCCGTGATTCGTTCTTATCAGTATTTTGGATCCTTGATTGACTCACGGATTAACCTTATGATAAAATGCTCACATTTGTTTGGCGTACCCAATTTTATAAGACAATATTCTTTATTGACCAAACTATCATTGTATATTTTAACATAAAGATTTGTGTAAATGTAAGAAAATATCTTTAAGTATTTTTTTATTTATTTTTTTTGAAATTATAAAGTCAAAACAAAAAAACTAGACAACATTTCATGTTCCAGTTCACTTGACGAACTCGAAATAATCTTGTAGAAATAAAAAATTACAAGTTTGGAGGGGCTCCTACATATTCAAATTCCCCCAAAAAATAGTATAGAAAAAGAAAAATAAAAAACATTGATCAGATTGATAAATTCAAAATTATTTCATTAAAATAAAAGGTTTTGGGGGTGTTCATACAAACTAAAATTCTCAAATAATACACTATAGAAATCGTGAAAAGAAAAAAAAAAACTTGATTCAATTTATCAAATTCGAAATAATTTAATAGGAAAACAAAATAAAAGGTTGGACATATTCAAATTTTCAAGGAGTCAGAAAACATAAAAAAGAAAATGTTGATGTATAATAACTGAGCTGAAATGAACAACAAAAAAATCACAGCAAAGTGAAACCAAATATATTTTTATATATAGTTAGGAAGTTAGCTATAAATAAATACCACCCACTATATGGGTAGACTTGGATTTGTAATACCAAACAATAAATTGGATGAGATTGGGAGATTATACCTGGTGATATCTTACCTTATATGTATTCTAAAACAAGGTCTAACTAAAAGCTTAAAGAAGAAGAAAAATTGTTGAGCAATATAGATATATAAACATATTTAGAGTTTTTTTGTTTTTTTTCAGGAATAGTGAGATGCAATTTGATAAACATTCATTAAAGACAAATTTTGTGAAAAAATATTTAAAAAAATGAAATAAAATTGAATATAGTTTAAAGTGTGAATTAATGTCAAGTGGAAATGTAATAATATGAAAATAGTAAAATAACTATTGAAACGAGTGATAACTATTAATATGAGGCCGAGTGAATGGTGAATTTTTGTAGGAATTCTTTTATTAATGATTGATTATTTATTGAAAAATATGTACATGGTATAGTTGGGAAAAAATGTGATAATAAGTTAATAATATAGTGAGATTTCTTTATACAGTTGCAACTTTTTGACAGAAATTGTATTTCTCTAGTGATTCATTGGGATGTATTCGTTATGAAGGTGACGAGATGCTGATGAATATGACAGTGCGGAGATAATTGAATGACAATATACAAAAGACAAACACGTATATAGTCCTTAAACATGTACATTTTGGCCAGTTTGTTATCTGAACTTTGATTGAAAATATTGCCTTCTAACTTGTATATTTGTGTTAGATTACCCTCACGAACTTGCACATTTTGATAGTTTGTCCCTTGGATTTTGATTTGAATCATTTGGTACCACACTTGGTTAAAATATATAGAGATAATTATTTGGGCTAATTTTTTTTTTGCCCCCCAATGTATGCAGTTTTTTTCACTTTGCCCCCCGAAATATTTTTTGTTTCACTTTGCCCCCTGATGTACAATAATTTTCGAGGTTACCCCCCAAACTTTATTTACGGCGGAATATTCCTTCTAAATTCCATCGGCGGGCAGTTGGGGGGCAAAGTGAAAGAATCTTATAGTTTGGGGGTAAAGTGCAAAAATTTTTATAATTTGGGGGGCAAATTAAAATAATATAAATATTAAATTTTTGTTTTAAAATTTTATATTTGGAAAAAATATATAATTTTTATCTTATACTCACACACACACACAGTTGTCAATACAATTTCAAATTTAAAAAAATTATATAAGATAAATTGGAATTGGAATTGACAACTTTGTGTGTGAGAGAGTATAAGATAAAAATTATATATCTTTTCCAAATATAAAATTTTAAAACAAAAATTTAATATTTATATTATTTTAATTTGCCCCCCAAACTATAAGATTTTTTGCACTTTACCCCCAAAACTATAAGATTCTTTCACTTTGCTCCCTAACTGCCCGCCGATGGAATTTAGAAGGAATATTCTGCCGAAATTAAAGTTTGAGGGGCAACGTCGAAAATTATTGTACATCAGGGGGCAAAGTGGAACAAAAATTACTTTGGGGGGGTAAAGTGAAAAAAACTGAATACATTGGGGGCAAAAAAAAACTAGCTCATATTTTTATGTACTTTAACCTCCGAATATATGTGTTTTCTCCGCATTGTCTCTTAATGACCGAATTTGACATAGGGTTCGGATATATGCACCTCGAAATTTTATTAGTTCACCTCAATTAAAAAATATTTTACAAAAATATCAAAACTACCATTAAACTATAAACACCCCAAACTATACTTCATCTTTTTCGGCCCTCCACCACCACCCCTGTCAACCTATGATCCCACAGTTCGTCAATTTAATAACTGACATGGGGATAAAGCCTTTACTACTATTAACCCACTTAGTGACATAACATTTGATTTTTTTAAAAATCAACAAACATCTGCCTGAACCAGCTAAAAAGCTACAACAACCAGTAAGCAAGCAGCTCCAGATATGCATACTTCTTAAAAAAAGAAGAAAAAAAGGGATAATAGAAATTAGAGAAAGGAAAATAACCAAACGAAGAGAAAAATGAGAAAATGTAATATTTGCATAACCAACAAAGAAATATAAGTCAAACTAAAAAAGGTCGACACTAAACTACAGAAAACATATTACAAAAAAATTAGACAATCCTGCAAAACTCGATTCCAAAACAAATTAGAAACCACTAACAATCTACAAAGCAGGAAAAAAGAGCCAGTTTATGAATACTACAAAAATAGGACAAGCACCACACAAAAGCCCGAGTACCCTTCCCAAAACTACCCCAATTAAGGAAAACCGTGGATTGTATATTTTCCTGAATGTTCAATGATATGAGACTATACAATTGAATTTGATTTCCCAAATTGCTCTTATGATATGTAATATGACTTTTGTTTGTAGCTATTTGACAAAAAATGGTTTGCTTAATATTCTGCAGATTGGGGTTAATTTCTCAACATCACACTTCTGCATTGATGATCTAGTATTGGCGGCGGTGGCGACGCGAGGGCAGCGACAACGACGACAGGGGGTGGTGGTGGTGGAGGGCTGAAGAAGATGAACTGTAGTTTGGGGTGTTTATAGTTTGAGGTAATTTTGGCATTTTTGTGAAATATTTTTTAATTGGGGTGAACTCATAAAATTTTGAGGTGCGTATATCCGCACTCATTGACATATAAAAAAGGGCCGACAACTATGTACGTGATCTTTACGTGAGATTTGCAGGAGGAAACCCGTCCATCATTAAAAGGACGTCTTCATTTACATTAAAAATATCACACAAAAGAATTCAACTTCTATAAAATGAAAATAGAAACCAATTATAACCCCCTAAAATCAACCATCAGAACAAATCCCATCACAAACTACTACTCTGAACATCATCAAAATCATAGATATCCCAATAAAAATCAAATTGAAAGTTGTGAGAGAAAATGATGCCGCTGCAATGAGAAACACCAAGGCAAAAAGGAGCATAAACAAATAGGAAAGGATGGCATACGGACTATGTGGACTATCATTGACCACGTCTCGTATAACACCCTTGTCTGCAGGTCTTGTTCACTCATTTTTCTTGAATTTTTTTTTAAACTTTGAATTTTGGGTTTTGAGTGAAATTACAAAATGAGATGATACTTAATTTGTAGAAACAAGAAGAAAGGATAAACAACTATTGCAGTGGTTGATTTTGAAAACAATTGTAGATTTGTGTTTTTTTTTTTCAATATGGAAATGGTTGATTTTTGCAGATTTAGGATTATAATTGATTTACGATCTAGTTTCTGGGTTTTATTTAATAGAATTTGAATGAATTTATTTTGTGTATGTGTTATTTTTAATGATGGATGGATTTACCCCTGCAAATCTCACGTGAAGATCACATACTAAGTTGTCAGTCAATTCATATGTTGGAATCGGCCATTTCGAGGTAATATGAAATAAATGCATAAATTATGAGGTAAAGTGTCAAAATACGAAGAGTTTGAGAGATATTGATTAGCACAAATTTGTTTTGATTTTATTTAGAATTTTAGTTCTTTTTTATTATTGTTTTCGATGAAAGTTGGATAGATTGAGCATATTTTCGTATTTTCTTATCTCTAACTTATTTTATCATATTTTAATTATAATTAATTAACTTTATGTTTATTTTAGGTATTTTGAAGTGTTTTGGTTTGGACGTAGTTAAGAATGGGCAAACGATGTAGAGTTTCAGCGAAAACGAGCCGCGATTTGAAAAATGTGAAGCTGACAGACTTTCTATAACGGTTTTCCATCTGGAACCGGTATAGTATCCATGCCGACCGCTGCTGCCGAGTGATGCCGAGCCCTGCCGACCGTTGCCTGCCGAAGCTGCCGAGCCCTGCCGACCGTTGCCTGCCGAAGCTGCCGAGCGCAGCCGACCCATGCTCATGCTGATATTCTATAACGGGTCTCTTCTGTAACCGTTATAGAAAACCTGATCAACAGCAATGCCCCCAAACTCTCTGTCGCGTCAGTCGACGCAGCATCGACGCACTGTCGACGCAACTTTCTGAAGCGTCGATGTCGACGCACCCGCCCAGCCGATGCGCACGCCCTGGCAGCACCGACGCCGAGCAGCAGCGCGCGTCAGTTGACACACCGTCGACGCGACTGCCCAAAAAACGCGTTTTCACGCGATTTTAGGTTTTCTTGGGCCTTAAGACTTCCCAAAACTATAAATACCTATGTATTTCGGATTTTTAACATACACTATCATATTCCTAGGGTTTCTAAGGCCTTTTGGGGGCTGACAACCCCAACAAGTGCCCTTCGATTTCTTAGTTTCTCTTCATAATTCTTAGTTTTTAGACTTTAGATTAGTTATTAGATAGTTTAGATTCAAGATTTCTTCACCAAAACGCTGCGGTTCGTCTTAGTTTAATAGTAAGTAATTATTCTCTTCGCCTTTTAATTTAGTTGCATGATTTCAATTAGTTTAATTAATTATTGCTTCCATGACGAATCGTGATTGTGATTTTGTTGGGTTTATTATGTTGATTGTTTTTGGCTAGATCTTATGGGTTTAGAGCCTAGATTCGTTGTGAACCATCAATTGGTTTTTCCCAAGCGATCGTGGAGACGAATCAAAGCTCTAGAACCCTAGTTTTCTTTAATTTGTTTTAAAAGTCTTTTAATTAATTTAAATGAATTCTAGGTTTAATTGCTCTTAGATAATTTAATCTTAGTTTTAGATAATTAATGCTTAGTTTAAATGATCTCTAGACTTAATTAATTAGTTTATAGCTTAAGTAATCTTTAGATTTAATTTATTGCTCTTAGTTTAATTAATCTCTAGTTCTTAAAACTCTCAAACAAACCCCCCAGTTCGCGTGTTAGATTAGTTTTATTTTTATTTTCTTATTCGTTAAAACAAACACAAAATGAACTTCCGAAATCTAGTCTTCCTTCGAGATCGACACGAGTCAACTTACCCACCTACAAGTGATCCCGTACTCTTGCGGGCGAGCTTTTTAAAATTGACAACTTTAAATAAAAGTAGGTGCAAAAAGTTCGAATCAAAATTTTGGCGCCGTTGCCGGGGAAGGCTAAAGGTTGTGATTTTTGTGTTTGCTCTTCGTGACCTCTATTTTATATTTATATTTATATTTTATTTTTTTCGTTTATCTTTAGTAATTATTTGTGATTTATCTTTGTGTTTGTTTTTCTTATTTTCCGCTGGTACGTTTAATCTTGTGCGTTGAGTGTTGTGTATGGCAAGGTACATCCCTCGACACCTAGGTTCAACGACCCAAAAAAAATTAAAAAATTAAAAAAAAAACAAAACAGAGAGAGAATGTCTGAATACGGTATAACATCCGATTGGCATGGCTTTCGACCGGCTATCCCATTGAGCTCCAAGATGCGGGATCACGATCTTGACTATTTCTACATAGAGCGAATCCCGATTTTTTATGGACATCCAAGCGAGGATCCAGTGAAAATTTTTCCAAGAATACGAGGACATCACCCGGATTTTCCCTCTTCTCGGCCTTACGAAAGATCAGGTGAGGATGCGACTCTTACATTATGCTCTAAAAGATCGGGCAAGAAAATGGTTAAATTATGCCAGAGCCCGACTCTTTACCAACGTGGGAGTACGTGTACGATCAATTCATGAGGAAGTTCTACTTACCTAAATTTTTATGTGATCGTTGTGGAGGCCGAGGGCATTTGGCTAATACATGCATAGTACCATTTGACGATAAACCACAAGATCATGTTATCGCCATCCAAAATTATACGAGTTATGCCTCCCCCGACTCGATTCCTTCCTACCCGAGCTATGAAGACTATAAACCATATGATCAATCTTTGGTGAGGCAACAAGGTCAAGAAGCCGAGAGTATTTGTCAACAAGACGAAATTGTGCAATTAACTATGCCGGAATATGATTTTCCTGAGACTGCAAAGACTATAGAGGCACTGTGTGATCAAATCAAGGCTTATTTAGCAAAAAGGTCGGACGAGATGGACGAACATCTATGTCAACCAGAGATGCCGAATTTTTGATGTGATTGAGCCCATCTTGGATTTTGAGGATTTTAGCTTGAATGATCGTTTTGGAGATTTGTGCAAGGAGGAGGTAATAGAAAACTTGGATGGGATTTTAGCAAAACGAAGGAGAATGGATTGTGTGTTGATAAATTCTTATGTTCGACCGATTTCCTCATTTTTCCAAAGGTAGTTGATCACCATGTGCCCATATTGATTGTTGATATGTTTATGGTGATAGATTATTCACTTTTTCGACCACCGAAGCGAATTGGAGTCTTAGTTCTACGAATTGCTTACCATGCGCGCCTTGGAAAATTACATTGCATATACTTACTTTTGGAGAATACTAAGGCGTGGCACGATCGTCACCTTTTCTTGGATCCGGGATAGCATCGTTCGTAGAAGGCGTCGAGCTTTCGACGTTAAACAAGCGCTTCTTGGGAGGTAACCCAAGTATTCGTTTTATTTTCTTTTTCCTTTAAGTTTTACTAGTTAGTTTGTTTTTGTTCGTTTGTTTTTTTTCTTTTTAGGTTTTATTCAAGACATTTTCATTCACATGACTAGAGACGAAAGATGATTGCACAAGTGCTCTTTGGAGATGCTCGACTATTTTCAGGGACGTTTTCTTATTCCCTTTCTCCATTGCTTTTATTTTCTTATACTCGTTTATGGCAATCAGGGGATTGCCGAGTTTTTAGAGGGGGGGATGGTTGAGAATGATTTATATTTGAAAATTATGCAAAAATTTGAAGATTTTTACGTGATTGATTACTATTTCTGCGTTGAATTGTGTTTGTCTGGCTTGCCTGTCGAAGTTAACTAAGTTTGATTTGATGATCATGTCTTTTGAGCGTGTATAAGTGCATAAATTTTTCAAAATTATTATTTATATATTATAAAATGGTACTTGGACGCAATTGATTTCGCAAAACCTTAAAAGCAGCGTCAATTCAAAACTTTTTCATGCAAAAAGCCAGTGAGTAGCCTGAGTAATTATCTTCATTGCATGTGCTTGAATAAGTTTCAGTCTTAATATCTCTTTGAAACCGCTGTGTGTAGTTGACTTTTAAAATGAGGTTAAGGCACAGAAAAAAAAAACCCTATTTCCGGCTATATCCATATATTTTTAGGCACTATAAATTCCGAATGAGCCAATTATAGCCAAGTAATCCATGCCTATAGCCATGTGTGTTTTGAACCGACCCCTACAACCCATTAAAAGCGTGGGGTAGGAGTTCATTATTTTTATTGGTTATTAGAGTTTTGGAGTTTTTATTAGAAATTTATGATTTTATGAATTTTTGTAATAAAAAACCACCATCCAAAAAGAAGAAAAAAAAAAAGACCCCATAAAAAAGAATAAAAGGGGGATAAAATAAAAAATAAATAAATAAAGAAAAAATAAGGATGGTGAGTCTCGGTGAATTTTGTTAGTCATTGCCTACGCGTTTTATTAAGGCTTGTGTTTATTGTTTATTTTATGAAGCCTAATGTTTAAAAGGCAAAGAGTTGAGTTGTAATAAGAAGCATATCATGAGCTTCAATTGTGTTTAAGTGGTTTGAGTTTCAAGTCGGTTTAGAGTAACGAGTTGAGAAATAGCCTATGTTTAAAGGCTACGTTATGAGTGTTTTAGTGAGGTTTTTATTTTTGAACGAGGTGAAGCGTATTGCTTCTTGATTAGAATAGGTTTGGTGAGTTATTAATCACGTTAGATCATGAGTTAGCCACACGACTTATATATTCCATACCCGTCCAAAGAGCCTTACATTACAACCCAAAAAGACCTTTTCCGATTTTTAGTTCGATAACACACTTAATTTGCGATTGAAAAGAGATTGATTTTCGATTCTTGCTTATTGTGCTTGTATTTTGATGATTTGAGCGTAAACACGTCCCCATAAAAAATTCTTGAGTGCTTGAGCGTACACTATATATATTACCCTTTGAGAGGATGCATGATTTTGTTTTTGAAGTGACAATGTAATAAAGGTGAAGTGTTTGAATTTGCGTTACATGTATCTATATTTTCAAAATTATGCATGTAGTACGACACGACTCATTGCTTGGACTGATTTTCATACTTATTATTCTTTGAAATTATCGTTTGTTCGAGGACGAACAAACCAATAAGCGTGGGGTATTTGATTAGCACAAATTTGTCTTGATTTTATTTAGAATTTTAGTTCTTTTTTATTATTGTTTTCGATGAAAGTTGGATAGATTGAGCATATTTTTGTATTTTCTTATCTCCAACTTATATTATCATATTTTAATTATAATTAATTAACTTTATATTTATTTTAGGTATTTTGAAGTGTTTTGGTTTGGACGTAGTCAAGAATGGGCAAACGATGTAGAGTTTCAGCGAAAACGGGCCGCGATTTGAAAAATGTGAAGCTGCCAGACTTTCTATAACGGTTTTCCATCTGGAACCGTTATAGTATCTATGCCGACCGCTGCCTGCCGAGTGCTGCCGAGCCCTGCCGACCGTTGCCTGCCGAGCGCTGCCGACCCATGCTCATGCTGATGTTCTATAACGGGTTTCTTCTGTAACCTTTATAGAAACCCTGATCGACAGCAATGCCCCCAAACTCTCTGTCGCGTCAGTCGACGCAACTTGCTGAAGCGTCGATGTCGACGCACCCAGTCGACGCACCCGCCCAGCCGACGCGCACGCCCTGGCAGCACCGACGCCGAGCAGCAGCGCGCGTCAGTCGACGCACCGTCGACGCGACTGCCCAGAAAACGCGTTTTCAGGCGATTTTAGGTTTTCTTGGGCCTTAAGACTTCCGAAAAACTATAAATACCTATGTATTTCGGATTTTTAACATACACTATCATATTCCTAGGGTTTCTAAGGCCTTTTGGGGGCTGACAACCCCAACAAGTGCCCTTCGATTTCTTAGTTTCTCTTCATAATTCTTAGTTTTTAGACTTTAGATTAGTTATTAGATAGTTTAGATTCAAGATTTCTTCACCAAAACGCTGCAGTTCGTCTTAGTTTAATAGTAAGTAATTATTCTCTTCGCCTTTTAATTTAGTTGCATGATTTCAATTAGTTTAATTAATTATTGCTTCCATGACGAATCGTGATTGTGATTTTGTTGGGTTTATTATGTTGATTGTTTTTTGCTAGATCTTATGGGTCTAGAGCCTAGATTCGTTGTGAACCATCAATTGGGTTTTCCCAAGCGATCGTGGAGACGAATCAAAGCTCTAGAACCCTAGTTTTCTTTAATTTGTTTTAAAAGTCTTTTAATTAATTTAAATGAATTCTAGGTTTAATTGCTCTTAGATAATTTAATCTTAGTTTTAGATAATTAATGCTTAGTTTAAATGATCTCTAGACTTAATTAATTAGTTTATAGCTTAAGTAATCTTTAGATTTAATTTATTGCTCTTAGTTTAATTAATCTCTAGTTCTTAAAACTCTCAAACAAACCCCCTAGTTCGCGTGTTAGATTAGTTTTATTTTTATTTTCTTATTCGTTAAAACAAACACAAAACGAACTTCCGAATCTAGTCTTCCTTTGAAATCGACACGAGTCAACTTACCCACCTACAAGTGATCCCGTACTCTTGCGGGCGAGCTTTTTAAAATTGACAACTTTAAATAAAAGTAGGTGCAAAAAGTTCGAATCAGATATAAAAAAATCTCAAAAACAGAACACTTGAGCTTGATTAAAACGTAATTCTGAGCTCATTTGTCATACTGGCACATCGCGTTATACACACACAATAATAAATAGTGAGATTTTTTTGTCTAGACGATTGGGTCAAGACGAGACAATATGGATTTAGCAAAAAGAAAAAATGTTTTTGATTATTTTTTTAGTCGTATAGTCATAAATTGGTTGTCAATTTACCCGTCGATCAAATGGAACAGGTGGAGAGAGAGAAAGAAAGGAGAAAGTTAAGAAGGCATATTATGCAAAAACTCTTATTATGTGACTAACGAGTAAAATTTACAACTCGTTTTAGGACTATTCGCCTACAAATATGATTTATATATATATATATTGGATTAGGTTCAAATGAGAACCACTGCCTTATATGTGAACCCAGACCAATTAGGTGCCTTAGATCTAATTAAATAGATATATCAGATTTTGTGTATTCTTCCTTATTTGATTAAAAGCACTAGGATTATATTATAAAAATACTGCTGGTGTATATAACTGATATATTATAAAAGCACTGTGATTATATAATAGAAGTACTGTTGGTATATAATAAAAATATTAGTTCGCAGGTTCGCAAATAATGAAGGGTTCTCATTGGAACCCACCCATATATATATATACACACACACATACATATACTGTTGTTAAATTGGATTTAATCCTTTTAATGGTGCAGTAAAAATTCGTCGTAATGAATTGTGTAGGCTCGATCTACGTTTCGTGTAGATAATCTTAGTATTTTGAATTTCTCAAATCCAATTAATAGTGAGTGAGAAATTGTACTTCGAAGTTGAACGGTTGTTTAAGTGTTATTTGTTTATCCCACATTGAATAATATCAATGTGGAAGGGAGTTTAAAAGTATTTACATTTTATGAGAGTCGAGCCCGAGCCCGGACCTTGGGTCTTGGGTAATTGGTCCGTATGGGTGTCCCGATTCAACCCTGGCTACCTTTTAGCTGCGTACGTTTTGAATGTACGAAAACAAACACGCTCCTTACCGTTCAGGTATGTTTCAAACGTACGAAAACGGTAAGTACAACACCTGACCGTTCAGGTATGTTTTAAACATACAGTAACGTCATGCAACTTAATGCATGAACGTTACCAGCTGACCATGTTTATTGCTGCCAATTTGAACTCCATAATGCTGCCATTTATGGACGTCATTATGCTGCAATTGGTGGAACCCCTATATAAGGGTGAGAGGTCCTTGATTTATATCACACCAGAAACACAGAACATACAACACTGCATACAAGCATCTGCATTCTCTCTTTCTCGTAGCTCTGTCCAAATTCATTTAGTTCACCGGAGCTCTAGTTTTTACGGTGGTGTTAAACTAGAGACGAAGTCATTTTATCTTTGGGGACGAATTGCCAAATTGAAGAGCACTACCGGGGCAATTTTGTCTTGCTGAAAGAGTGTAAAACTCGACTCGACTAAAAAGTTTCAGTCTCTATTTTTCTATTTCTATTTTCTAGTTATAGTGATATATACTTTCCCCTTTTGTGCTCACTATTTCCAACAATTGCAAGACGAAATTTGTTTGTTTCTGTTTTAAGTCACTACTAGAAAATGTCTACCTCTAACACCGCGACCAACCTTTTACTTGGATAGATAAGCTCGACTGCTCTGCCATTACCTCCATCATTTCAACGACGATCTCTGCCCATGAAGTCACGATCAACTCAACAATTGGCGCGTCTACGCCAAACATGAACATGAGTCATGCTGATTTTCTCCTCAACCAAGGAACCCTCGACACCCTCCTGGAGACACTGTGGAGGCGCATCTCGTCGACCAACCCGAACTCAGACACAGCTTCAGTTGCTGGATCATTCCCTTATGGGATGGGGACTTCGGTCCAAACTGTGTCAGCTTTGGCTGTGATCCATCCTTATGGAATGACGGGATCTTCAGTTCCAAGCATGTTCTCAGCCACAGTTTCGGCTGCTGAATCGTTCCCTTATGAGATGGGGACTTCGGTCCAAACTGTATCAGCTTCGACTGTGATCCATCCTACTGGGATGACGGGAACTTCGGTTCCATATATGTTCACAACTGCTCAGCCAACATATTCATCTGTTTCAGCTACCCATTCAACGGGTACGATGGGGGCGTTTGTTCTGACTATGACCGCTCTGGTGCACTCCTCACGGATTATGTCTATCGCAGAGAAGCCTCTAAAATTCAATGGTGAAGGCTTCAAGAGATGGCAATAAAAGATGTTATTTTACCTTACGATGCTTGGCTTCGCTAACTTCGTGAAGGAAGACGAACCACCCACTCCGGATGAGTCCGAAACCAGTTTCAATGTTCGTGCCGCCTACGATAATTGGCACAATGGTGACTATATGTGTAAAGGCTTTCTCCTAAGTAGCCTGTAAGATAGCCTAAGTAATGTGTACTCGGACGTAAAGACCTCCAAGAAGATCTAGGAGGCACTCGAGAAGAAGTACAGCTCCGACGAGGCTGGTACTAAGAAATTTGTAGTGACAAATTTCATGGACTACCAATTGGTTGATTCTCGCCCGGTTATGGAACAAGTTCAAAAATTCCAAATGCTGGTGAACGAAGTCCACGCCGAGGGAATGGTTCTTCCTGATGCTTTCACGGCTGCTGCCATGATTGATAAGCTTCCTCCGAACTGGAAAGACTTCAAGACCTATCTCAAGCACAAGCGAAATGAGATGTCTCTTGAAGATGTAATCCGGAAGGTACGAATTGAGTCCGAAGTTCGAGTTCAGTACCAGAAGTCGAAAGGTTCGATCGAACCTCGGGTGAACCTTCTTGAACGAGGAGACAAATCGAAGAAGAGGCCACGTCCTGGCAACGCAAAGCCGAAAGCTTCTTTTTCTCAGAAGTTCAATGGAAACTGCTTCAATTGTGGAAAACCTGGACACTTATCTAAGAACTGTCGCAAGACAAAGCAAAAGAAGGCCAAGCCGAGTGCCCAATTAGACGAGAGAGAGCTGACTAGTGATGATCTTATTGCGGTTATCACTGAGAAGCTAATATATTCAAGAACCATGGTCAATGTTTCGTCGATACTGCTGCAACCGCCCATGTGTGTGCAGACTGGATCTTGTTCTCCAAATACCATCCCTGTGAGGGAAGGAAGTTGAACATGGGAAACCAAGCTTCTTCGCAAGTTGCAGGTGTTGGTTCGGTTGTCCTCAAAATGACCTCCGACAAGGAGATCACTCTGAATGAGGTGCTGCACGTTCCGGACATCCGGAAGAATTTAGTCTCTGGTTCAATTCTAGTTAGTCGTGGTTTTAAACTTGTATTTGAGGCTAATAAGTTTTTATTGTCTGAGCCGAACTTTTATGTTCCTTTCAAAATTAATTACCGGTTAACCAGCACACATCTACGCTTTTGAAAAGAGTTTTAGTTCGCCCGCAAGAGAACGGGGTCACTTGTAGACTGATGAGTCATCTCGGGTCGATCTCTCGAGGAATGGAAATCGGATTTAACGATGTTTATTATACTACTATCACAATTCTATCTAATAACACACGATCAAATTGGGTTTCTGAAAAAGGTTTCAATTCCAATATTTTAAAACAATAACGAAAGCTTCTTGTCTTGAGGGTGTCAATCTCTCGACAAGGGATTTAAAACGGTAAACGATTCACCAGTCTAACACTACTAAATAAAGACATTCTAAACACAATAGCAAGAACTAATCTCCGATGTCAACAAACTACCAATAGATTGATCAAAGACAATCATTCATTCTATCATAGATACGCCAAACATAATTGCATAAACTCCAAGAACACAAAGTTATTATTCCAAATCACCAAACCTTAACATTCTACCAACATAACATCATCTAGCATACTATCAATTGTTCAAGCCCAATACCTAACAAAACCACTAATCAAATCAAGAGACGAGTTTAGAGATTACAATTCGTTGAACTATTTTCAACGGGTTATGGCGACGAACGAAAACACTCCGAGCTGCGTAGAATCCCTAGACTTGTCACGAGCCCAGAACCCTAGCCACGAGCGGAAGCTACTGCGAACCAAACTTCGATACGGTGTTGCACAAATCTATACTAGAGGTATGAGAGATGTGTCAAATCTCTCAACCTTTTTGGTGTTCTAAGGTGTCCCTAGCCTCCAAAAGGCCTCCAAGGGTGAATGATACGTAAACCCTAGCTTCCCTGCTGTTTTTAAACACTCTCCATCTGTTTCGTAACTGAAATTCTTCAGAAATCTGCGTTTGTAATGCTCTTGTCTGACCTGTCAGAAGTCTTGTCCGGTCGGACGGAAGTGTCTGCCCTCTAGTCCGGTCGGACACTGTTCTTGTCCGGTCGGACGGAAGTGTCTGCCAGAATTTCTAACACTGGGTTTTGACACTGGGTAATCCAGTGTGGATGACAGACCCAGTGTCAGCTGTAATATACCAAATCAGGGCCCAATTTCTTTGAAACTCCACTCGCGGGCCCACATTCGTCCACCTTAACACCGAAAAACTTCAAAATACCTAAAATAAATATAAAATATGGTAAAATAAGTTGGAGATACATAAATACGAAAATATGCTCAATTAATCAACTTATACCCAAAATTAATAATAAATCTAACTAAAACACCTAGCCAAATATACAAAAATTGTGACAAATACATGCGAGTCATTGTCTAAGTTTGGAACACCTCTGGGTAAGGGTTACCTTACAGATGGATTGTTCAAGCTTAGTGTAATGGTTATACGCCCAAAACCTGTCATTAATAAAATTGATTTTGATTCCTCTTACTTGACTGAGTGCTCCAGTTTATGACATTGTATATTAGGCCACGTTAATCTAAATGCAATAAAATGATTGTCAAATCTCAATTTGCTTAAAGTAAATGAATTTGTTGATAAAAATAAGTGTGAAATTTGTGTAGAAGCAAAAATGACAAAGTTATCGTTTAAATCGGTAGAAAGGGGCATAACACCTCTAGAATTAATTCACACGGATGTTTGTGATTTGAAGTTTGTGCAAACCAGAGGTGGCAAAAAGTATTTTATTACTTTTACTGACGATTGCACAAGGTATTGTTACCTTTACCTTTTGAGAGGTAAATATGAGGCTATAGAAGCTTTTAAGATTTTCAAAAGTGAAGCCGAAAATCAACTTAATTGAAAAATCAAATCTATCCGAAGAGATAGAGGAGGGGAATACGTAGCTCCGTTTGAGGAGCTGTGCAACGAAAGTGGCATAATTCATCAAACTACAGCCCCGTATGCACCTCAATCAAACGATGTTGCCGAACGTAAAAATTGCACTTTGAAAGAGATGATGAATGCGGTGTTGATTAGTTCTGGGTTACCTCAGAACATGTGGGGGGAAGCTATTTTAACGGCTAACTATATCCTTAATAAAGTTCCACTTAAAGGTAGGGACGAAACTCCCTATGAGTTGTGGAAAGGTAGGAAACCTTCTTATAAATACCTCAAAGTGTGGGGGTGTTTAGCGAAGGTAGAAGTGCCTCTACCGAACCAGGTGACAATCGGATCCAAAATGGTTGATTGTGTTTTTATTGGTTATGCACTAAACAGTAGCGCCTATCGATTTATAATTAATAGGTCAGATGTTTCGGACATGAATGTCGGAACTACTATTGAGTCAAGGAATGAGATATTCTTTGAAGATATCTATCCTTGTAAGGATAAAGCTGCATCCAGTTCAAACAATGGTAATGTTGAAGGAACTACAAGTTACGAACTTGTGGGGGTTGAACCTAAGTCTCGTAAACGACCTGGTTCAGAACTTGAAGGTCTAACTCCTAGGCGGAGCACTCGAGCTAAAGTTGCAAAGGATTTCGGTCCCGACTATGTGGTTTTCATCTTGGATGAAGAACCAACTTCATTAAAAGAAGCTTTCTCCCGGACCGATAGTTCATTTTGGAAGGGAGTTGTTCAGACCAAGATCGATTCGATCATGCAAAATCATATGTGGATTCTGACTGATTTACCAGAAGGTTGTAAACCTTTAGGGAGTAAATGGATTCTAAAACGAAAATTCAGAGCTGATGGATCAATCGATAAGTATAAAGCTCGTCTGGTTATGAAAGGATTTCTCCAGAAGGAGGGATATGATTTCTTTGATACATACTCTCCTGTGACGAGAATTACCTCTATCCGGGTGCTTCTTGCGATTGCTGCTTTGCACAATCTTGAGATTCACCAAATGAATGTAAAAACAGCTTTTCTAAATGTCGATTTAGAAGAGAAAATCTATATGGAACAACCTGAGGGTTTTGTAAAACCTGCACAAGAAAGAAAGGTGTGCAAACTGGTTAAGTCTTTATATGGCTTGAAACAAGCACCTTTACAATGGCACTTAAAATTTGACGAAGTGATGATGTCAAATGGCTTCAAGATAAACGAGTGCGACAAGTGTGTCTACCTTAAGAAAACTAATGAAGGATTTGTTATAGTATGTCTTTATGTAGATGATATGTTAATCATGGGTAGCAACCTACAAGTGATTAATGAGACGAAGCTCAAGTTAAAAAGGAATTTTGACATGAAGGATCTGGAAGTTGCTGACACAATTATTGGTATAAGAATTATAAGAACTCCAAATGGAATTGTCTTGTCACAATCTCATTACATTGAGAAAGTTATCAAGAGATTCAATGCTTACGATAGTCTTCCAGCAAAGACACCGTTGGAACTCAATGTTCACTTAAGTAAGAACAAAGGTGACCCTGTTGCTCAGGAAGACTACGCTAGGATCATTGGATATCTGATGTACATCTCTAACTGTATAAGACCTGATCTAGCTTGCTCGATAAACAAACTGAGTCGATATACGAGCAGTCCAAGTGGAGAACACTGGAAAGCGCTTGTGAGAGTTTTGAGATACTTAAAGTATAATCTGAACTTTGGGCTACATTATGGTAGATACCCCAGGGTACTTGAAGGTTACTGTGATGCAAACTGGATATCCGACTCAAAGGACTCGTTGTCGATAAGTGGGTATGTGTTTGTAATAGGGGGAGGAGTTGTTTCTTGGAGATCCACTAAACAGACCTGTATAGCCCGATCCACCACGGAATATGAGTTTATCACTTTGGACAAAGCAGGTGAAGAAGTAAAATAGCTTCGTAACTTTTTGGAAGATATTCCATGTTGGGAGAGACCCGTGCCGCCGGTAATTCTTCACTGCGATAGTCAAGCTGTTATTGGAAGGGCAAAAAGTGGTTTGTATAACGGTAAGTCTCGACATATTCGTCGGAGACATAACACCGTAAGACATTTGATATCGAGTGGAGTTATCTCAGTTGACTACGTAAAGTTGATAGA
Organism: Phtheirospermum japonicum; assembly: GCA_014905375.1. Classification (NCBI taxonomy): domain Eukaryota; kingdom Viridiplantae; phylum Streptophyta; class Magnoliopsida; order Lamiales; family Orobanchaceae; genus Phtheirospermum; species Phtheirospermum japonicum. The sequence goes on along the minus strand of BMAC01000812.1, from coordinate 538,483 downwards.
TAATCTAGCGGATCCGTTCACTAAAAATATAGCTCGAGATCATATGTATAAGTTGCTAGAAGGAATGAGAGTGAAATCCACATCTTAAAGATGATTGTAGTTGAAACCCAACCATGATAAATGGAGATCCCACAAACTTGGTTCAATGGGAAAATTAAACTATAAAAGTATGGGTAAGTGGAACTCTACGATTCTATTCTCTAATGGCAAAAGTAGAGTTTTAATCTGTCACGTGGTGAGGATAAATCTTTGATTTTTAATGATTCTTGTGCAAGTCCTTAACTTGAGTATGACATAATACTCGTTTAAGAATCACCTATGTAAGCGAGAAGTGAGGGCCGTTTCTACTGAATGCTTATGAATTCGAAGAAGTTGTCCATGGTCAGAAACGGACACAAATGTGAGAACGGAAGAATTTTGAGACCTTAGTGGGTTGGTACTATTGTCTAGTATACACAAAGGGGAATAGTTCAAAAATTATGTTCACTAATCCGCCGGTATGATCAGTAGTATTAACCAAGGAGGGTTCAAGGCCACAAGCCACCTATCCATATTCTCTATTGTCTCTTAAGGACTGAGCTACGTATTTACATACTTGTTTTCTTTTTTGGATATTTTCACTCATGTGGGGGATTGTTGTTAAATTGGATTTAATCCTTTTAATGGTGCAGCAAAAACTCGTCGTAACGAATTGTGTAGGCTCGATCTACGTTTTGTGAAGAAAATCGTAGCATTTTGAATTTCTCAAATCCAATTAATAGTGAGTGAGAAATTGTACTTCGAAGTTGAACGGTTGTTTAAGTGTTATTTGTTTATCCCACATTGAATAATAATCAATGTGGAAGGGAGTTTAAAAGTGTTTACATTTTATGAGTGGACATCAAGTGGGCCAGTAGTTATTGTGGACTTTGTGTGAACAAAGCTCACGCGGGCCCTCGTACTTGGGTTCGCCCGTCCGCCTTCGGCGGAGTCGAGCCTGGACCTTGGTCCTTGTCCCTTGGGACTTGGGTCTTCGGTCTTGGGCAGTTGGTCCGATTCGGTGGTCCGTATGGGTATCCCGGTTCAACTCTGGCTACCTTTTAGTTGCGTACGTTTTGAACTTACGAAAACAAACACGCTCCTGACCGTTCAGGTACATTTCAAACGTACGAAAACGGTAAGTACAACACCTGACCGTTCAGGTATGTTTCAAACATACAGTAACGTCATGCAACTTAATGCATGAACGTTACCAGATGACCATGTTTATTGCTGCCAATTTGAACGCCATAATGCTGCGATTTATGGACGTCATCATGCTGCAGTTGGTGGAACCCCTATATAAGGGTGAGAGGTCCTTGATTCATATCACACCTATATAAGGGTGAGAGGTCCTTGATTCATATCACACCAGAAACACAGAACATACAACACTGCATACAAGCATCTGCATTCTCTCTTTCTCGTAGCTCTGTCCAAATTCCTTCAGTTCGCCGGAGCTCTAGTTTTTACGGTGCTGTTAAACTAGAGATGGAGTCATTTTATCTTTGGGGACGAATTGCCAAAACCGGAGAGCACTATCGAGGCAATTTTGTCTTGCGGAAAGAGTGTAAAATTCGACTCGACTAAAAAGTTTCAGTCTCTATTTTTCTATTCCTATTTTCTAGTTACAATGATATATACTTTCCCTCTTTGTTCTCACTATTTCCAACACATACACATACACACACACACAAGTCCACATTTTCTTTATCCTGACCCGTCGTTTACCGAAAATCTCTCTCTTAATAATTTTGTGTAGTGACGCTTGTTTGTCCTGAATATTATTTTGTTCGCCAAAGTTCCTGTATTTAAGTGTTGATTAGTTAGCAACGTAAGCAGTTGATTCTTATATGAGATATTGATTCATTTTTAGACGAAAATATAATAATTACTATTGGTGTGATGTTTTTTAACATGAGAATGTAATTCGGTATAAATTTATTTTGCCAAATTTTGTTCTTGTTGTTCTTGTAACTGCTGCTAAATAATTTGAATAATATCTTTACCTTTATTATTAACTATTAAGAGACTATATGGCTAAGTTTATAAGCTCCTTAAAATAGCTTATAAGCTCTCTATAAGCACTTGGTAAAATTTTTGTAAGAACTTATAATCTCTCAAAATAAGACATTATGAGCTTATAAGCTAATGCATATCTGGAAGTATGTCTCTTCAATCTATATCTATATATATATATATTAAAAGAGAGGTCTGGAGAGAGAAAAAATGTCACGTAGGATTATTTTCTTTTTTTAGTTATGTAAGAGTTTTATTAACATAATTATGATAGATACCATAATTAATAGTCTGGAGAGAGAAAAAAAGGTGATAATTAATAGTCTGGAGAGAAAAAAAAATGTGAGTATGAGAGAGAAAAAATATCACGTAGGATTATTTTCTTTTTTTAGTTATGTAGGAGTTTTATTAACATAATTATGATAGATACCATAATTAATATTAATGATGATTTGATTCACCTAGAATTAGTTTTTTTTAATTATGTAGGAATATTCTTAACATAATTAGGATAGATACTCTAATTAACATTATAATAAGAATTAATATTATATATATATATATATATATATATATATATATATATAATTAACATTATAAAATAAGAATTAATATTATATACATATATATTTAATCACTTATATGTTATTTTAATTTTTATTATGAGTTTTTTTCTTTTACGTTTTTCATTGTTTTTTTCATTCCAAGTCCAACAATATCAAATTTGTCATTTTTTCTCAAAAATAATTTGATCACTTTATTTAATTAAATTATACAAAAATGCACAATATAATATAATTTGATATTATTCTTATTGCTATCAACATGTTTATAAAATATTATTACAATTCAACACTTTTTTATTTGAATTGGTTTCATAAAATAATGTATTTTGTTATTATCTCAAAAACCACTTAAAACAATACAAGTGCAAACCCAGCACCAAGTGGGATGAACATTATGACATCAACTACAATATATTTTAAAAAATATCAACTAATTCAAAATAAAAAAAAGGAGAAGGCCGCCTTTGAAAGAAAATTTTGCTAAAAACAGTAATTTTGAAAGCATTCATGACATACTTAATTTATATCGAAATTCAAAATCTAGATAATTCCATTAGATATGCATTTACGTTTTACATACCAATCACTTTAACTTCATTTGAATATTCATATTTTATTTCGTATACTTATACTATTATTTGCTCACTATGTAGAGGTAATAATATAAAAAATTCTCTTCATATCAAATTTGTAGCATACCAATCCATGCTGGATAGTAAAACAATTCATTTAGAATGATCAAACAAATGTTTTTGGAGATGATTGTGTTGCAAAAGTCTGGAATTACCAAACAGATATTTTCCTAAATAAGTCAGTTTTCAGTCATGGTTAATTGTACGTTGCTATATCAAGTGTGACTAATTGTAAGGGTTTAAAAATATTGATCGGCGATGATTAGAATAAATGTAGTAATAATATTATAAATATTGTGTATAAGAAAATTTTTCATAATTTGTAAAGTACATTTCGTCTAATAACAATCATTCTATGAACAAGTTATATTATTTTCAATATTATTCGATTTTTAAATAATATTTATATGTATTATATATAGGGAGTGGTTTCGGTAAAAATCATCTATGGTGTGAGAACTAGGGATGGTTCTCACCGAAATACATATATACATACATACATACATACATACAACTTAAGTATACATATATACAATTAATTATTTTAATATTTTAATATATTTTTTGATAAAATTGATAAAGTCATGGATGCAATACATTTAACCAAGGGTGGTGTATTTCTCATCTATGGATACAGAGGACGCTTTCTACAAATCTAATAGTGGAGTTGTTAATGTAATATCTAACGACATAACTTCTCTTATTTCGAAAGGAAGAATTAGGCATTCTAGATTTAGGGTTYCTTTTAWTATCCAACAAGATCTCGATGTTTTCCCGGTACTCCACTTGCAAAATTAATGGTGGATGCGCATCTCATTATTTGGGATGAATCTCCAATGATAGCCATTATTCTGAAACTCTGGACAAAACATTGAAAGACGTGATGAGATCGTAAAATAATTATAATACGTAGCTTTCATCTGGTAACAAAATAATAATTCTTTGTGGAGATTTTCATCAAATTCTGGCGGTTGTTCCAAATGGCGCTGGACCAGACATATTTCACATGATGATCAAATCTTCGCATTTATGAACTTATTACATGGTTTTGAAGTTGAACAAGAATGTGGTGCTGCAAAATCACAATTCAGATTCCGATTGTGTCAAGTTAAAAAAAATTGTCAATTCAATAAATAGTATACGAGATGAAATAGTTAGAGGACCAAACGATGGTATCGCTCAAATTGAAATCTAGGTTATCTATTATTGAAAGATGATGGTGACCATGTTCCTTCAATTGTGGCCAGCACATATCCACAATTTGAAAAAAYTACTGAATGTTTCGCTTATTTGGAGGGTCGTGCTATTCTATCTCTAACACTTGATGTCGTCGATTTGATTAATAAATATAGGATGTCATAAAATGATGGAGAATTAAAGTTCCGATTCGAACATTGACATATTGTAGGACGTCCACTCACYAAAGTTTCTAAACACCATTAAGTGTTATGGATTGYTGAACTATGAGCTACAACTAAAAATTAGAATTCCACTCATRTTGTTGAGAAATATTGATTCATTTCCTTGTGTTGTGTAATGTTGGTTGTTACAAAACTTGACGATCATATTGTATAGGCTAATATTTCTCAAGGAAGCATTGCAGGTGAATTGTTATTCATCCCTAAAATGATTGTCACACCATCTAATTCGAGCTTACCTTTCAAATTCCAACGGCGACAATTTCCTCTGATTGTGTCATATACTATGATGATCAACAAAATTCAAGGATAATCTCTATCTCACGTTGGACTTTTCCTGAGAAATTTAGTTTTCAGTCATGATCAGTTGTACGTTACTATATCAAGTAGGGGTGGAAAAATGAGGCACGACATGATTGACCAACACGAACACAACACAAAATAATAGGCTGTAGGTTGAGGCTTATTAGATTCGTGCCTTATCGGGCCGACACGATAAGACACGTTWAGTAATGAGTTGATAACGCGTTAACCCGATRAAYACKATAAGACCCGATAATATTTTAATTCCCTCTTTTATATTCATTTACTCATTGTTAGTATCTGTGATCTTTAATTTATCATTAGTACATTTGTCATATTATAATTTTAAAAGTATTTGACAATTTGTATTGATAATTTTATAAATATGTATTATATCTATTAAGAAAATCATGTATTTTATTAATTAACGGGCCTAATGTGCTTAACGGGTAAGATTAAATAAACTCARTATTTTTATTTATCGTGCCTATCGTACCGTGTCGTACTTTTTGTGTTTTTAGCGTGTCGTGATTCGGGTTTAAATTATAGGCCCGACAAGCTTATCGTGTAGTGTTTGTGCCTATGATTATCGTGTCCTGCCTTATTGTGCCGGCCCGATAAGAACCCGACACGACTGATTTGTCAGCCTTGATATCAAGGGTGACCAATTGTAAGGGTTTAAAAATATTGATCGACGATGATGAGAATAAACATTGTAACAAAACTACAAAAGTTGTGTATAAGAAACTTTTCATAATTTATGAACTACATTTCGTCTAATAACAATTCTTTTATGAACCAAGTTATATTATTTTCAATACTGTTCGATCTTTAAATAATATTTAGATRATTTATATATATGGAATAGTTATGGTAAAAATCATCTCTGATTTGAGAACCAGTGATGGTTCTCACCAAAATACACACACACACATATAACTTAAGTATACATATATACAACTACTTATTTAAATACTTTAATACATTTAAAATAATTATTTTTATTTTACATAAAATAAAATAAAAAATTATCGTGCAACGCACGGGCACAATACTTAGTTTTCATATAAATTAGGATATATGGACATGGTTATAAAGGATCCAAAAGTAAGATGCAAAAAATCCGTAAATATATATATTCAAAGAGAATAAGTAAATATAATAAATATTCTCCAAATGTGAACAAAAATTGAAAGCCAAGAAATAAAAAAAAAGAATACCATTCATGTTTTGAAGAGTTCAAACACCCACACCCATGTTGAACTCGGGAGACATGCACATGGGTATGACCTTTGTTTTGACGAGTCCAAGCTACATAAAGTAGTCGTTGATTCTACTTCGAAATGAACTTACTAAAATTTTATTCAGACTAAACAAAGTTTGCTGAAAATTGAGCGTATTAGAAATACTCGACAATGAAAGTTGCCACAGTTCAGCAACATAATGCTCGCAACTAAATTCAATTGAAGAACAATATTACCAGCTTGCAATTTTAAAAGAAGAAAAAAAACATAAAATAAACTTGTGAGTCTAGACTTAGAAGAATAACACCCAACCAACTTAAAGTTACAAATGAACAGTCACACATTTGCAACACAAACGAAAATCAAAATCGAAAAGGGGAAAAAAGTTTAGAATAAAATAGAACATACCGAAATAGATGGTCAAATATCAGTAAATACAAAATAAGGGTGCGGATATACACACCCCAAAATATTATTTATTGACCCCAAAATATTTTAAACACAAATAATTATAAATGAAAAGACTAAAATAACCTTACCACAATATATAATTAAAATTAAAAAAAATAAGATTTATGCAATTATATATATATATATATATATATATATATATACACAAAATATATGCAATTATTTTCTCTCTCCCCTCCGCCTTGCCCGATATCAATCCCGATGGAATGGCGCTTCAGGCCCTCCGCCCTTCTGTCGGCGGTTCTGTACTCCGGAGAGTAAAATATCTTACGGGTTGTGAATGGGGCCCACATTCTCGTTTTGCACGCCTCACATAGTGGTCTTTTTGGGGAGCTGCTTGTCGGGGGCGGAATTGGCTGTGGCGGGTTCGCCACAACATTGAAGTCTCTTTATGTGTTGATCATTAAGGAAGTTGACTGGTAAACAACAAAAATTCACCATAACAGTGAAATTAAGTAGATAACAATTCCATTTTCTTCAATTGAAGAATATTTTACTTTTCTTCTTACTTTTTTTATTTTCTTTTTTGTTTTATTTTTATTTTATTATTATTATTGTTTTATTTCTATTATTAAATTATTTATTATATTATATGGGTAAAATAGGGTATTTGTAGGGTTGATTTAGTAAAAATAAATGTATTTTAAATTTTTTTGGGGTGTTCTTATCAATTGGGGTCAACTAATAATATTTTGGGGTGCGTATATCCTCACCCACAAAATAAACCTGCACTGAGAATTGGAGTTAGTGAAAATGAAATCGGGCCGTGAGCGCAATGAGAACAAGCTTCACAAAATTTTGGGCCGAGCCGGGGCCTATATAGTAGTTAGGGGTGAGCATTCGGTCAGTTCGGTGGAAAATGAAACCGTGTCGAAAAAATCAAAATCGAAATTTGCATAAAATTTCAAGATAAATTGATCCGAAATTAGGTTTAAAATCGAATTAATCGAGCCGAACCAATTAATAAAAAAAAATAAGTAATATAAAAATTATGTTTTAATTATATTTCAGTTAAAAGCGAACCCAACCGAACCAGAATAACTGAGTTTTTGGAATTTTCAAACCGAGAATCGAACCGACTTTACATAAAATTCGATTTCTTGCTCATCCCTAATAGTAGTAGAATGAAGCAACACATGAGATTAGTTGAACTCCCTTCACTTAGCTAAATGTTTTTTTTTACCCATATCAAATTAAAACAAAATGACCCCTTCTGTCTGTTTTAATTTGATCCATGTACTCAATTTATTGTTGTTTTAAATTCGACCCATGTAAGCACAATTAGCCAAAAATTTGAATTAATACCTAGTTAACCTCGATGCGTGTTAGGAGTAGGGGTGTAATCGAGCCGAGTCGAGCCGAACACTGTCAGGCTCGAGCTCGAATTCGACTGCAAAATTCGAAATTCGAGCTCGAACGAGCTCAATTTTCTCAAACTCGAGCTCGCCTCGTTTGAAAACTCGACAAGCTCGAGCTCGGTTCGGCTCGACTTGATTTACATAATATTAATAAAAAAAACTAAAATGCATAAAATAAAATACTTAATATTAATTTTTAGTATATATTTAGGGTATATATGTAAATAAGTGAGTATAATAAGGATAAAATGGTAAATTTAGTAAAGCTCGATTAGGCTCGCGAGCCTATTTGTCAAGTATTACTGAACTCGAGTTCGAGCTCGGCTCAATCAACCTTAAGTCGATTTCGAGCTTTTCTCGAGTCGATCCCGAATAACTCACGAGCCGGCTCGACTCACTTACACCCCTATAAGTTAGGAGGGAGGAAATTTAGAACATCGAGAAATTATGAGACCAGTTTGCCATTCTAAATTTGTAAAGGACCTATGAGATCAAAATTGCAAAATCTTTTCCCGGAATTTGAATTTTATTACCATGGACTGGTTCAGTTCCAATTTTACGTTTTCCTGCCATTCAAGTTCGCAGCAGCAGCACATTAGGGTAGAAGAACGAAATAAGAGTGATCTCTAATTTCACCTCCGCCCATTTTCCCTCCGGCCGCCGCTAAGTTGGTCATTTACAGACTACTGAGATAGATAAGGGTAAATAATTTATTTATCTCACAATGAATTCACTAATTTGCTGTCGAATTCTTATGCCAAATCTTATTATAAACCCTATTCAATTTATGTGTTATCGAATTCATAATACAAGACAGCTAACTACATAATTTTTAGATTATGTAATGGAATCGAAGATTTTGATTTGTGCGCGGGCGATGTGTTTGAATTTCGCGCTTGCCAATCTATAAATTTGCAGAGCCCCGAGAAGTGCGTGCTTTAGCTGGGAAAGGCAAATGGTTCAGCAAGCTGCCGCTTTAGTTTGTTAGAAAGGAAAATCAGAATCTTAATTTCTCTTATGCTGGCTGCTGGCTCATCAACCGCCTTTTCTCTGCTGCGCCGGTAGAGCTCTGCCGTTACTCGTTAATCTAGGATATTCGAATGTTTTTAATACCGATTATACACTCCATCCATCAATTTAGTTACGGTTGGCATGTGCTGTTATTCTGTATGTATAGGTCTGTTTCTCGGGGTTTCGGGAATTTTGCTACTATGGCCGGTAAAGGTGCCAGCACTGCTGCTACCAGTGAGTATCATCACCCCATTACCTCATCCCATCGAGTTTGCTTGCTTTGACTTTTCGTTTTCTAATCATGTACCCGTGTGTGCGCGCGATTACCTTTTGACATGTCATCATCTGAAATCATGCATTTTATTTATGCAGAGGGAAAGAAGAAGGAAGTGAAGAAAGAGACAGGGTTAGGTCTCTCGTATAAGAAAGATGACAACTTTGGAGAATGGTACTCCGAGGTATGATCATGACAGCAAATATTTTTATGTTTGTGTTTTCCTGTTGATTACTAATTGTGTGCTGGTTTTGGTTTTAAGGAAATATTTAAGGAAACAATTAAGACAGTCATATTTATTAACTAGGAACTTGAAGATTTTTTAGTTTACCTCTAATGTTATACACTCATTAGTTTAGCAGATTTATAATAATTATTTTAAAAAAAATAAAATAAATGTAACCCAATTATTGTTTTGATACCGCAGAATCACAAATTTGAGTTTATCTCAGTCAAATCATCCTCATTCGGTTTTCCATGTCCCTTGATATATATAGGTCGTGGTTAGTGGGGAAATGATCGAGTACTATGACATATCCGGCTGTTACATTCTGCGCCCTTGGGCAATGTCTATCTGGGAGGTCATGCAAGTAAGTACTTCTAAATGTATTTCAGCATTGCAGTTACTTTCTCATCAAATGACATTTGTTTTATAGGTGAAAATATAATGACACTATTGATTGTGTGTAGAATGACATTTAACTGATTATTTCAAAGTAGCCTGCATTTTGCCTGAGACTGTGTGATCTATTTCCCTATTCTCTTTTCTGTTTATGGCGTGTGCATTTAGTGGATATTTAATATAACTTATGTTGTTTGTAATTGGCCTTGGATGTTTTGTACTGAACAACAAATACTTTGTCATGTTTACTTGCAGACCTTCTTTGATGCTGAAATCAAGAAAATGAAAATTAAGAACTGTTACTTCCCCTTATTTGTATCATCAGGTGTCCTACAAAAAGAAAAGGACCATATAGAGGGTTTTGCTCCTGAGGTGAGAGTACTTTACTCTTGGCTCTCAAGCATGGACATCTACTTAATATCTTTATTGGTGTACGATTTTATCTTGGACACTTTTGCTTTCATACTTTAGAAATTGATTGTTTCTACCAACATCTATCAATTTGGTCTAGAATCTTTATTATGGTAAGTTTAGTGTGTGCCCCATATTCATTGTGTAGTTTCGGACTTGGATTGCCTCGTTAAACTTGTAGTTCATACTTATGGAATGCTCTTACTGTATCTATCTAGGTATTCAAGTTCTTAAAGCGGTGTCTGTAAAGGGAGGATAGATGGTAATTGATAGGATTCATATTTGCAGATCGTGTTTTTAGGTGTTTTGGAACAGTTAAAATATGATTCAGGCTGGGTGGGATTTGGCTTGAAGTATTTAGCCATTAGAAATCCTGACGAGATAAGACAATATTTTTCCGTTATAACTAAGAGGAAAATATTTTCTGTTTCCATAACTTAGAGGTGCATAGTAGTTTCAGAGATTTCATGCAGTTGCTATTACAGCAATTCATTTAAAGTTACTTTCTGACTTGATTGCTGGAAGTTTCAGGGGAATCATGAACTTGGAATTGACATGTTTCTCTTAGTTTTGTATATGACATTCTTGCTCTCAGATATTTGGTATGTTGTTTGGGTCTTTGGGGCTGGATAGGCTTGCTTCTGTTGTAACTGTGGTGTTGGATTTTTTTACAGGTTGCTTGGGTTACTAAGTCGGGAGAATCGGAATTGGAGATGCCCATTGCAATTCGGCCAACTAGTGAAACTGTCATGTATCCATATTTCTCCAAGTGGATCAGGGGACACCGTGATTTGCCTTTGAGACTTAATCAGTGGTGTAATGTTGTTAGATGGGAATTCAGCAACCCCACTCCATTCATCAGGTGCCTATAGAGCGATGTTGTTTTTATATAATAATAATAATAATAATAATAATAATAATAATAACAACAATAATAATAATTATTACTATTATTTTCTTTAGCAGGCTGTTTCTGTTTTGAATCCATAGTGCTTTATTGTCTTTATTATTTTCCAGAGCTATCACAATTATGAGATATTGATATTTGTTAAATAATATTTTAAAGAGCTCATATACTGTGATGGTAAAAGAGAAACATAGAACTCATTGAATTTTGCTTTTTTCATCTATTCGTATTCGTTCTCGACATTGCAGGAGTAGAGAGTTTCTTTGGCAGGAAGGACATACTGCTTTTGCAACCAAGGAGGAAGCAGATACTGAGGTTCTTCTTCTTGGCTATGCAAGAGCAATAATATTCAGAAATTGTAGTGAATTCAGGACATTAACGTCGTGCGAGAATATTTGAATAGTAGTCTAGATTTTATTTCATTTACACTTCGTTATGCAGTATTTTTTCTTTTAAATTAGACATGAAAAACAAAATTGTATCAATGTTTTTCTTATTTTATGGCTCCACTTATTTTTCCTTGATTGTGTGCCAGTATTTCTGAATTAGGTTATGGACAAAACATGCATTGGGGATTTGTAACCTATAGAATCAGAAGTCAATTTCATTTTACTGTCACAGAGACAGAAGAGGGTCTATTCTTGATATTCTTTTTTTGCCAACGGTAGAGTTGCCTCATTATTGTGATAAACAACTAGCAAGAATCCATGTACCTGTTGAATCTTAATACTAGGAAAAGGGTGTAAAGTGGAAAAGAAAGCGATTCCTATAATGTACACATTTGAGATCAATTCAGTACTTTGAGGTTCTAGCATTTCATCCCTTCTATTAGTGGTTTGCAAATTGACATATTATGAGTATTTTAAAGGCTTTTATTATTATTATTATTATTATTATTATTATTATTATTATTATTATTATTTTTATTTTTATTTTTATTTTTATTTTTATTATTTTTATAACACACTGAATGGATTCGATAATTGGAACTACTTCAACCCAGAAAAGAGGTACTTCATTGACCATTTACGTGCACCAAATTTTGTTTGGCAGAATAAACATGTTTTTAATGGTTGTTCTGTTCTATCTTACTCCTACCATATGTTGCGATAGTTTTTTACCACTGCAGGACCATAATTTTTAGGCAAAAAGTTGATTTATTCCTTCTTATATTAGAGCTGATGTGGGGTTATCCTGTATTCGTCTTTTTCAGGTGCTTGACGTTTTGGAACTTTATAGACGTATATATGAAGAATATTTGGCTGTTCCTGTAATAAAGGGCAAAAAGAGCGAACACGAGAAGTTTGCTGGTGGTCTTTATACAACTACTGTTGAGGTTGCAATAATTTGATAGTAGTAGCAATTAAATTTAGTTTTTACAGGTAACTTTTGTTCAATATCTTGACAGGTTTTTATTTGCTGTATGACAGGCTTTTGTCCCAAATACTGGCCGTGGTGTGCAAGGCGCGACTTCGCATTGTCTGGGTCAGAATTTTGCAAAAATGTTTGAGATTGACTTTGAGAATGAGAAAGGAGAAAAGGCTATGGTCTGGCAAAATTCCTGGGCTTATACTTCTAGAACGGTAAATTATGTGTAAAATATAGTCCTTTTCATTGCTCCTAGGAACAATGTCAAAGGCTCTGCGCCTATACAGACTTTAAATGAATAGTCCTTTGTTTTTGTCTAGTATTGCCCATCATTTATTATTCAAGCAGATACAACATTGCTTATCATTTATTAGTCAAAAGCTTCTTTTTTTTTTGCTTAAGTGGGCTTTTTGTATCGCTTGTCTGTTTCCACATTTTGTATTGAAATCTTTCTAATGTTATTACAGACTAGTTTTATTGTTTTATCTGTACCTATGTTCTATAAGCATTTTGTTTTGCTTAATCTACTTTTAAGAATTTGCTCATCGAATAGTGCTCTCATACTTCTGTTCCCGTTTTTTGCCAAATGGCAGATTGGGGTGATGATAATGGTTCATGGGGATGATAAAGGCTTGGTGTTGCCTCCTAAAGTAGCATCTGTCCAAGTAATTGTTATCCCTGTGCCGTATAAGGATGCAGATACTAAGGGGATCTTTGATGCATGTTTGGCCACTGTGAAAACCTTGAATGAATCAGGAATTCGTGCTGAGGCTGATTTTAGAGATAATTACTCACCTGGATGGAAATATTCTCATTGGGAATTGAAAGGTGTTCCTCTTAGAATTGAAATAGGGCCCAAGGACTACGCAAATAATCAGGTATATGAAGTGTCATTCTGTCATCTTTTCCCTGTTTTTCCATTGTCGTCTCTTGGCGGTGTTACATTAGATACAAAAATATCCTCGAACTTTAGTCCATTACAAATTTTTAAGCTAATTTTCAAAATTACAAATACCCCATTGGTTTTTGTTTCTGTTTTACAAGTTACAACCTCAATGTGGGGCATTTATTAAGAAACCACAAACTTCTTGGTGGTGTAATTTACTAATTTTGAAATATAATTGGGATTTTTAGTAATTAGGTCAAAGCTCAATGGCAGTTTTTGTTATTATAATTCCTTTAATAAATGAAGTAACTCCCTACAGAGCTATGTTCCGCCTTTTTAAAAATCTTATTCTGAATCAAGTTTGTTATTTTATCAGGTCCGTGCAGTCCGCCGTGACAATTCAACGAAGCATGATATTCCCATGGCTGATGTGGTTGAACGAGTGAGAGACATGCTTAATCACATCCAAGAAAGTCTTTTTGAGGCAGCTGAGCAAAAACGAGATGCCTGTATTGAGGTTGTACATACCTGGGAAGAATTTGTGGAGGCACTTGGACAGAAGAAGATGATTCTAGCCCCATGGTGCGATGAGGAGGTATAATCTGCTCTCATCACCTTTTTTTTTTTTTTTTTAAACGGTTATTTAGCAGATTCTTTAATCATTTTTTGAATAATCACATAAACCACCCCAGAGGTTTAGCCTAATTACAAGCGACCCATTTATATTTTAAATAGAAACATGTTAAGGGTTTAATTATTCCTTTTTCTGATCTAGCCCTAATTGTCAAGGTTTTAATAAACGTATGTTCCTTGTAATTGGCGTTAACTATTCTTTCTTTCTTTCTTTTTTCCCTCTTTTCTTTTGGTGTTGCGTTATCTTTGCTAATGTTAAACTCTTATTTTGTGCTATATAATATAGGAGGTGGAGAAGGATGTGAAGACCCGAACAAAGGGGGACATGGGTGCAGCCAAGTCACTGTGTTCTCCATTTGACCAGCCCCAACTCCCAGAAGGTACAACATACACGAGTCTAGAGTGAAATTTCATATTTCAGAGAGAAATTTACAAAACTACTAAAATTACAATTTCATATTTAAAAGTTCTCCCCCTTCAAAATATTTGAGATTTATATTTGTCCTCCGAATCATCTGTTAAGTAGGGTGGAATTTGTAAAATTAACATATGTTGAGGAGAATTACATGATTATTATTATTTTTTTAATCACACCTAACCTCGACGATAGTATCACTCATAATTCTATTTTAGAAATTTCTTAGTTGAAGAATTAAACGATTATGGAACATTGCACCATGACTTCTGAATCGATTGTCAGTTGTGTAGCTTATTCTTATTCTCGTACGCAGGTACATTGTGCTTCGCCTCAGGAAAACCTGCCAAGAAATGGACCTACTGGGGAAGGAGTTATTGATAATCGTTTTATTTGGAGGAGTTATTCTTTTAAGCATTGGGCTTATTGATACTTTTATCATCAGTGAGATTTTAGAAAGTAGTTGGATAAAACGACGACATTGGATATTGCAGTGGCGGTGGGTGGGTCGTGTGGGGGAGGCTGTCGCCCCGACAATTTTTTTTTTTTTCTTTGAAGACTTCCTTTTCATCTGATAGTCCAGTGGAATTTGGGAGAAGATGAAAGCGACAGGACAAAGATTTTTGATAAGTGATATTAAGAAAGGCCCAAGTTTGCTTGAGGTTTTGAATTTGAGCCCATATAAAATCAATTTTTTTTTTATATTGGCAGCATCTCTCTCTCTCTCTCTCTCTCTCTCTCTCTATATATATATATATATATATATATATATATAAAAATAAGAGTGGAATGCCACGTAAATGCCACGTAGATTTTTTTGTTTTTTAGTTGTGTAGGAGTTTTATTAACATAATTATGATAGATACCATAATTAATATTAATGATAATTTGATTCACCTAAGATTAGTTTCTTTTTTTAATTATGTAGAAATCTTCTTAACATAATTATGATAGATACTCTAATTAACATTATAATAAGAAATATTATATATCTACCCTATATATTAATGCAAAATCCTCCCTATCCCATGTGTCTCTTTCTTATGTTTCGTTAGCTTTTGAAAAAATTCTGGTGCTTCGGGCATTCGAACCTAATATTTACCTAATTTAATATTTTTCTTTTATTAAATTTTACCTAATTTAATATTTCTTAATATTATATTTTACCCAATTTAATATTTTCCTTTATTACATGTTACCTAATTTAATGTTTTTAACATATTTTGGCTAATTCAATATCTTTTTTTTATCTACTAATATAAAATATAAATATGTTATAGAATTAGAAAAAAAAATCTATAAAAGTTGAATTAATTTCTATTTATAATAAAATTTGAAATAATATGATGTGAGTTTAACTATTTATTTCAAAACATACGAGTTATATAAAATTATTACAGAAGAAAAAAAATAGAAGAAATTTTTTTTTAATTTTTTTTATCTAGTCCTAATATAATTAACAGAAAATAACATATATGATACACTATTTTTATGCCAAAGTAAAAAAGGAAAAACAAAAGGATCAAATAAATAATAATAAATTATTACGCATAGGAAGATAAATATTAAATATATTAGGGAAAATTCCCATTTACTACACTTCCATTACCATTAATTGCCAAATACTCTAATGAATTCTTTTTTTTCCCATTTAGTCAAATCTATCCCATTTAATCAAAATTACAATTTAAATTATCAAAACTACCCCTACACCTAAAAAACTAATAATAATAATAATAATAATAATAATAATAATAATAATAATAATGGCGTGTGGAATTTTTTGCTTCATGTGTAATGAGTAGTATGAAATTATGCTCGTTGCATTATGTGTTTTTTTTTAAAAAATATTGTATAGTATGAAATTATCTCGTGCAATTTAATATAAAACTTGACAGTCAAATCTAAAATTTTGAATTTTTTTTTTCATAATGTAGTTTGTAGTATGTAATTTGATAATAGTATTATTAATTTTAAAATATTATAGTATTTTTATTAATTTTTTGAATTTTAGTAGAGTTATGAATTTGATAATGGTAGTATGAATTTTAAAATATAATAGTATGTAATTTAAATATAGTAGGATGAATTTAAAATATAATAGTAAGAAATATTATTGATTTTGTGGAATTTTAAGTATGGAATTCACAATACCAGTTTGAATTTCATATATAGCATGGAAATGAAATTTAAAAACATAAAATTGTTAAAAATAATGTTGTATTTTAGTGTGACATATTTCATAAAATAATTACATAATATAGTATGAAATATCACGGCGTATTGTGATATTTTTCCTATAATGATTAAGATTATAAAAATTAGTAGTATGAAATTTCGGTTATAGTATGAAAATGTACAGTGTAGTATGAAATTCGTCGTTACCGGTTGGTGACAATGATATGAAAATGTCATGTAATAGT
>BMAC01000812.1:489861-521044 GCA_014905375.1 Phtheirospermum japonicum | reverse complement strand
AATATTAGTAATAAATTCAATCTAAACATAAAAATATTAAATTATATACTAATAACTAATAAACATTGATTAGACACAAGTACAATGCGACACGGGTTGAGAGTATGACATCTTTTGAATATTTCAAAGTATGTAACTAATAATTATTAACGAACTTATTCTAAACATTAATAACTAAATTGACTTAATAATAATAATTAATAAAATAGTTATTAGACACGGGTTTAGAATATAATGCCTTTTGAATTTTTGTAAGTATGTAATTAAGATTATTAATGAATTTAATTTAAACATCAAATACAAGATTATTTTAATATTTATAATAATTAATTAATAGATTATACATGTACAAGACACGGGTTGATAATACATTATTTTTATTTTTATTTTAGATTTAAAATTCAATAATCATCACAAATATTTTTTATATTTATCTTTTGATAAGACCCGTGTAATACACTTGTGTTAAATAAATATATATTAATGCAAAATTCTCTTAATCTATGTGTCTGTTTCGTATGTTTTGTTTGGATAATAAAAAAAATTTGGTGATTGGGTTGCTTATGTGTCATCCGAGCTTAATCTATATAAGTTGAATTAATATTTATTTACAATAAAATTTGAAATAATATTATTATAATTCTAAATATTTATTTAAGAAAAATATGAGTTATATAAAGTTATTACAAAAGAGAAATAAATATAAAAAATATAAACTTAATTTTTTTTATCTAATCCTAATATAATAAACTGAAAATAATATTAAAAATATATATGGAAAACTATTGTTACACGAAACATAAAACAAAAACAAAGTGAAACAAATAAGATACCATAATACTAATACTAATAATAAAAAATTATTATGCTTAGAAAAATAAATATTAAATCTCTTTAACTAATTCAAATATAATGCATTGATACACATATTATATATCTATACGAAAAAATTAGTAACTTAAGCAGAATAATAATAATAATAATATTATATATACTACAAGTTGGATGCACTACGTTTTTTCAATAGATATATCAGTATTTTATAAATTTTAATTTTTTATATCACATATTCACATGTAACACGCGGGTGTTGTATATTTTACATTTTTTCAAACTCAATTTTCTTCGGGTTTCCCCGTCAAGTTTAAGGTATTTTTATTTACTTTACAACTAATTTCGTGAGTCAGGGTAAAAAACACTTAAAATTCTCTATTCTGAAAATCAGCCTTACTGTGATTAGAACAAATAATGTTCATGGTATATCACAACTAATTTCGTGACTCATGGTTAAAAACTTGCAAAATTTTTAATTGTGAAAATCAGTCTTATTGTAGTTAGAACAAGTAATGTTCTGATTTGTGTGTAAGAGTTATTTATTGTGAAAACAGAACAAATAATGTTACGATTTGTATGTACCATTTTTAATATTATTCTTTTGGTATTCTTAATGAATATTACTCTTTTTCAAATCTCGCATAATATGCGTATGTCTGCTTCGCATGCTTCGTTTGACAAATAAAAAATTCTATTGTTTCGGTTGCTTAGGTTCATCCAAGCCTAATATCTACTTAATTTAATATATTTCTTTTATTATATTTTATCTAATTCAATATTTTCCTTTTATTCACCTATTATAAAAATACAAATAAGTCATATAAAATTAGTAGAAAAGATTTAAGTTAGTTATTTTAATTAAAAGATAAATTATATAAGATACAATTTTAATTAAAAGATTGTTATTAAATTATTAAATAGGTAATGTTTATAATAAAAGTTAATAATTTTAATTTTGTAATTTTAAATATTCTATATAGGTAAATTAAATTTTATTTAAAATAATTTAAGTATATAACTAAATATTAGTAATGAACTCAATCTAACATAAAAATATAAAATTATATAATTATTATTATTATTATTAAATATTAATTAGACATCGGTACAATACGACACGAGTTGAGAGTATGACATCCATTTAGGTTTTCAAAGTATGTAAGTAATATTATTAACGAATATAATCTAAATATTAAAATATAAAATAACTTAATAATAATAATAATAATAATAATTAATTAATTAATAGAGATTAGACACGGTTTAGAATGTGACTTCTTTTGAATATTTATAAGTATGTAAATGAAATTATTAACGAATTGAGTCTAAACATGAAAATAAAAATTTAATAATTATAATAATTAATAAATAAATTAAACAAGTACAAGGCAAGGGTAGAGAATACATTATTTGAATTTTTTCATTTTACATGAGAATTTATAATTATCACAAATATATTTTTATATTTATCTTTTGATAAACCCCGTGTAATACACGGGTATTAAACTAGTTATAATATATATATATATAATATATATATATAATATATATATATATATATATATATATATATATAATTAACATTATAAAATAATAATTAATATTATATATATATATATATATATATATATATATATATATATAGTATTTATATATATATATATAATCACTTATATGTTATTTTAATTTTTATTATGAGTTTTTTCTTTTACGTTTTTTTATTATTTTTTTCATTCCAAGTCCAACAATATCAAATTTGTCATTTTTTCTCAATAATTTGATCACTTTATTTAATTAAATTATACAAAAATGCACAATATAATATAATTTGATATTATTCTTATTGCTATCAACATGTTGTTTATAAAATATTATTACAATTCAACACTTTTTTATTTAAATTGGTTTCATAAAATAATGTATTTTGTTATTATCTCAAAAACCACTTAAAACAATACAAGTGCAAACCCATCACCAAGTGGGATGAATATTATGACATCAACTACAATAGATTTTAAAAAATATCAACTAATTCAAAAACAAAAAAATGGGAAGGCCGCCTTTGAAAGCAAATTTTGCTAAAAACAGTAATTTTGAAAGCATTAATGTCATACTTAATATCGATTGAAGTTCAAAATCGAATTTATTCTCTTAGGTGTACATTTATATTTTATATACTAATCGATTCAACATCATTGTAATATTTATATTTAAATTTAATACTTATACTATCATCTGCTCATTGTGCGGAGGAAAAAAATTATCTTCACACGAAATTATAGTAAACCTAAAAAAACCATGTAAGAGAGAAAAAAAGTCACGTAGGATTATTTTATATACATATATATACGTTTTATGTTTTTTTTTTTAATTGTGAGTCCAAATAATATCAAAAGTAAATTGACCACTTTTTTAAATTAAACATAATTTAGTATTTATTTTATTGGCTATCAACGTGTTATCTATCAAATATTATTACGATTCAATACTTTTTTTTATTTGAATTGATCTCATAAATAATATTTAATATTAATAATGATTTAGTTTCTTTTTTAATTATGTTAGAACTTTTTTAACATAATTAGGATGGATACCCTAATTAATATATAAAAAAATTAATAAGATCATTTGAATATATGTATATGTATATGTATATGTGTATGTTATTTTGGTTTTTATTGTTAGTCCAATAATATGAAATTTGTCATTTTTTATCAAAAATAATTTGACCACTTTTTATTATAAAATATGCGAAATTGCACAGTGCAAAACAATGTAGCATTTGTTTTATTAGCTATCAACATGTTATTTATAAAATATTATTACGATTCAATACTTTTGATTTGAATTGATTTTATAAAATAATGTATTTTATTACTATCTCAGTAATCATGCAAAACAATACAAGCGCGAAACTAGCATCGAGTGGAATGAACACTGTGGCATCAACTATAATAGGTTCGTAAAAAGATCAACTAATCCCAAAACCAAGAAGGGAAAGTCACCTCTAAAAGTAAATGCTACTAATGAAGGTAATCTTGAAAGCATTCATGACATACTTAATTTATATCGAAATTCAAAATCTAGATAGTTCTATTAGATATGCATTTACATTTTACATACCAATCACTTTAACTTCATTTGAATATTCATATTTTTTTTCGTATACTCATACTATTATTTGATCACTATGTAGAGGTAACAATGTAAAAAATTCTCTTCATACCAAATTTGTAGCATACTACAATCCATGCTGAATAGTAAAATAATTCATTTAGAATGATCAAACAAATGTTTTTGGAGATGATGGTGTTGCAAAAGTTTAGAATTACCAAACAAATACTTTCCTAAATAAGTCAGTTTTCAGTCATGGTTAATTGTACGATGTTATATCCAGTGTTCTAAAAAATCGTTAGGCGGCAAGGCCAGCGCCTAGCGCCTAGGACGCCTAGGCGGGTCTAGGTGGGCCCTAAAATTTGAGAATAAATACCCTTATTTACAACTTTACATCCTACCATTTAATAGTTCAACATACTACCTGCTACACAATAAAGTTTATGACAATTCAAAACTAAAAGTAATAATCACAAGTTACAATTCACAAGTTTAAAACTATTATTCGATTCAAAGTTCAAAACAACATAGATCCATAAGCTCATTAGTTAATTAAAAATACCACAACATATATTATAAAATCAAAAATAATCAATAAATAGGCCCAAAAAATGACGTCGTTTCAGGACATAAAAATAAAAAAAAAAAAACTAGTCTGGCCGCCTAGGCGCGACTTGGGCGCCTAGGCAGTGCCTGGGACGCCCGACGATTTCTTTGACCGACTTTCGAAAATCGTAGGCGGATTGGTGGAGCCTAGCGCCTAGGCCAATTTTTAGAACAGAGGTTATATCAAGTGTGACTAATTGTAAGGGTTTAAATATATTGATCGGCGATGATTAGAATAAATTTAGTAATATTATAAATGTTGTGTATAAGGAAATTTTTCATGATTTGTAAAGTACATTTCGTCTAATAACAATCATTCTATGAACAGGTTATATTATTTTTCAATATTATTCGATTTTTAAATAATATTTAGATGTATTATATATAAGGAGTGGTTTCGGTAAAAATCATCTATGGTGTGAGAACTAGGGATGGTTCTCACCGAAATACATACATACAACTTAAGGGTGGTGTATTTCTCATCTATGGATACAACGGACGCTTTCTACAAATCTAATAGTGGAATTGTTAATGTAATATCTAACGACATAACTTCTCTTATTTCGAAAGAAAGAATTAGGCATTCTAGATTTAGTGTTCCTTTTAATATCCAACAAGATCTCGATGTTTCCTGGTACTCCACTTGCAAAATTAATGGTGGATGCGCATCTCATTATTTGGGATGAATCTTCAATGATGCATAGCTATTATTCTGATACTCTGAACAAAACATTGAAAGACGTGATGAGATCGCAAAATAATTATAATACGCAGCTTTCATTTGGTAACAAAATAATAATTCTTTGTGGAGATTTTCATCAAGTTTGCCGGTTGTTCCAAATGGCGCTGGACCAGACATATTTCACATGATGATCAAATCTTCGCATTTATGGACTCATTACATGGTTTTGAAGTTGACCAAGAATGTGGTGCTGTAAAATCACAATTCAGACCCCCATTGTGTCAAGTTAGAAAAAATTGTCAATTCGATAAATAGTATACGGGATGAAATAGTTGACGGACCAAACGATGGTATCGCTCAAAATGAAATCCAGGTTATCTATTATTGAAAGATGATGGTGACCATGTTCCGTCAATTGTGGCGAGCACATATCCACAATTTGAAAAAACTACTGAATGTTTCGCTTATTTGGAGGGTCGTGCTATTCAATCCCCAACACTTGATGTCTTCAATTTGATTAATAAATATAGGATGTCATAAAATGATGGAGAATTAAAGTTCTGATTCGAACATTGACATATTGTAGGACGTCCACTCACCAAAGTTTCTAAAAATTCAGGTTGTGTAATATTGATTGTTGAGAATTCCACTCACCAAAGTTTCTAAAAATTCAGTTCTGATTCGAACATTGACATATTTCCCTAAAAATTAGAATTCCACTCATGTTGTTGAGAAATATTGATTCATTTCCTTGTGTTGTGTAATGTTGGTTGTTACAAACTTGACGATCATATTGTATAGGCTAATATTTCTCAAGGAAGCAATGCAGGTGAATTGTTGTCCATCCCTAAAATTATTGTCACACCATCTAATTCGAGCTTGCCTTTCAAATTCCAATGATGACAATTTCCTCTGATTGTGTCATATACTATGATGATCAACAAAATTCAAGGACAATCTCTCTCTCACGTTGGACTTTTCCTGAAAAATTCAGTTTTCAGTCATGATCAGTTGTACGTTGCTATATCAAGTAGGGGTGGAAAAATGAGGCACGACATAATTGACCGACACGAACACAACACAAAATAATAGGCTATGGGTTGAGGCTTATTGGATTCGCGCCTTATCGTTCGGACACGATAAGACACGTTAAGTAATGAGTTGATAACGCACTAACCCGATAAATACGATAAGACCCGATAATATTTTAATTTCCCCCTTTTATATTCATTTACTCATTGTTAGTATCTGTGATCTTTAATTTATCATTAATTCATTTGTCATATTATAATTTTAAATGTATTTGACAATTTGTATTGATAATTTTATAGCTATGTATTATATCTATTAAAAAAATTATGTATTTTATTAATTAACGAGCCTAATGTGCTTAATGGGTAAGATTAAATAAATTTAGTATGTTTTTTTATCGTGCTTATCGTACAATGTCGTACTTTTTGTTTTTTTAGCTTGTCGTGATTCGGGTTTAGATTATAGGCCCGATAAGCTTATCGTGTAGTGTTCGTGCCTATGATTATCGTGTCGTGCCTTATTCTGCTGGCCCGATAAGAACCCGACACGATTGATTTTTCAGGCTTGATATCAAGGGTGACCAATTGTAAGGGTTTAAAAATATTGATCGCCGATGATGAGAATAAACATTGTAACAAAATTACAAAAGTTGTGTATAAGAAAATTTTTCAGAATATATAAACTACATTTCAAATAATAACAATTCTTTTATGAACCAGGTTATATTATTTTCAATACTGTTCGATCTTTAAATAATATTTAGATGATTTATATATATGGAGCAGTTATGGTAGTAAATATCATCTCTGATTTGAGAACCAGTGATGGTTCTCACCAAAATACATACACACACATATGACTCAAGTATACATATATACAATTACTTATTTAAATACTTTAATACATTTAAAATAATTATTTTTATTTTATAAAAAATAAAATGAAAAATTATCGTGCAACGCACGGGCACAATACTAGTTATGATTAATAGACGCCCTTGTAATAAATTTATTTATAAATGTCTTCAAATGAATTGTCTTCTATACACGTAGTAAATTATTATACACTCTTCCTCATCCAGTTGCTAAAAAAAATAATAAAGAAAAATATTAAACACCCATTAAAACATAGGAAAATTCTACAGTGCCCCTACTTTACCATACTAGTGCATTTTAAGTTATTAGATCATTCCGCTACATAAAAACTGAAATGATATAACGGTTAAAAATGCATGGGTATGGTAAAGTGGGGGGCATTGTAGAACTTCCCTAAAACATAAATATATAATACCATCTTTTAAATATTTATAACATTTTTTCTTATACCCACTTCAATTATCTTCAAATTCTAATTTCTCGAAAATCACAAAATCATAAACGAAAGATGAGAAGAGTTATTGTAAGTATTTCTTCCTTTTTGTTTGTCTATCTTGCTGTTTTCGTATTGTTAGTTGTAATTCGAGATTTTAAAAAATTGGTTGCAACTTCGATCGTAGTGCATCGAAAAAATCGGTGTCCTTCAAAAATAGTGCAATTTTCGACAACAAGAGGACGAAAACTGATGTTATTTTTGGTAATAAAAGGACAAAAATAGTCAACAATTTCAGTCAATTGTGGGCGAATATTGCACATATTTTCGTCCCTTGTTGCGAAAATTGCAGTGATTTTTGGCCATTGGTGACCGAAATTGAATGAGATTTCAGTCACTGGTGACCAAAATTTGATGTGTTTTCAGCCATTAATGGATGTACAGTCCATATAACTGGACAAACATGTATTGATCTTTCTCTTTTTTTTTTGTGCCAATTCATAACAGGATTCAAACATATATTTTACAGTCTAGTGTCGTTAGTCCATTAAACAATGAGTTGGTTATGCATTTATACAAATGACATCATAACAAACCAATATTTTGAGTCTTATGAGCATTTGATAAGTTAGGTACGCACGATTCCAAACCAACTTGGTATGGTGATTATGGTGAAATGTTCTGATACTGACGGTAAATGTAAGGCTCGAGTAATATTGGCTAGTGAACTTAGTATAACATATCGTGAATCTAAACCTAAATGGTTGCGGGAGAGAAGTGACAATGTGGAGGTAGAAGACGAAGTTGGAGATGAAGAAGAGAAATATTGGGACAAAGAAATGTTTGCATCCAGTTCTTTTAAGAGGTGAACAAGTATTTGTATATGAATGAGAATTAAATGTTGAATGTAGTGTGCATAATTATCCGATTGCATTGATTTGACTGACTATCCATATGCCAGTTGATTCAAAAAGGTCGAAAAAGAGTTTGTGTTTGGTATGTGTGAAAGCAATAGTCGGCCGAAGGACATTTTGCACGTGGCGAAAAAGATATTTAGATGTGACAACTCAACAATAAGGACTCTGTACAACTTTAGGACGAGCCACAAAATGCAATACCTAATGAGTAAAGTACATGAGCACGATCACATATACTATTCTAGGAGATGCAAGAAGACTGACCCGGTCAGGGATATCTTCTTTGCTCACCCTATTACTGTCAAATTATTGTGCGTATTTCTTAAAGTGTTGTTGATGGACTATACGTCTAAGAACAATAAGTACAAGTTAACTTATTTAGATATAGTTGGTGTGACGTAGACTGAAATGACATTCCAAGTTGCATGTGCTTATTTGGAGAAAGAGAGAGAGGACAACTACCGTAGGGTGTGTAGCATGGTGAAATCATTAATGAACCAAACAAAGTGGTGCTTTTGAATACGTAAACTCTTTTGATGATAGTTGGTCGTTTAATGATGGCATTTGGGTTGGTGGATCCCAACAAAGTGGTGATATGTCAGTATTTACCAAAAACCCAATGATGAAAAATAAATTAGTAGACGATACACATTCTATCTTCTACTACTAATACACTTCGTATCTCACCATCTAACCAGCAAAACTATATTGTTGACACAAAAAATGTATCACTAGATGGTCATTGTGGTTCTGAATATTCATACACAATGATAAGACCCGACCTTATATAAGAATTAGGATGTCACATGCAATTGTACAACAATATTTTTTTGCGAGAATGGTCGTTTCGAGGTGGTTATGGAGCACTTAATTGATTTAGTGATTGAGCACTGAAAAAAAATATTGGTTTTCTTTACCTAAAATGGGCCACTTGATTGCATACCACTACAATGTCGCTCAAGTCACTTTGTCCTCTACACTGTGCTGCACAATTTCCATTAATGAAGGATCCTTTTAATCAAATCTGAGGTGTATTGCTATGACACTAGTGAATGATGATCATTCTATTCTAGTAAACACAGTTATTTACATTCATAATATATATGTGAAAAATGTGGTAACAATATCTCTATTTTGTAGGTTTTTCTGCATGAGGGTCATCTCTTACCACCTATTGCAGTTATGTGATATTGTTGCCGTCAGGATTGTTCAATAGGATGAGAGAGGCGCAAATCGATATATGTCAAACAACTCGAAGTTTGAATAGTGCTGCTCCTACACATTATACATTTGATTAGACAATGCTGGTCGTATTTAGACAATTTGTATGTTTTTTAGACAATTCATATCGTTTCACGAACTTAAGGTTATTTGTTGTTATTAGACAATTTGCATGTTTTTTTAGACAATTCGAAATTGTTATGTCTTATATTTAGACTATATGTATTATTTTTTAGATAAATTGGATGTTTTCTTGAACGTAAGGTTATATCTTGAACTATTTGTATGCACTTTTCGATCACATGTGATTGAATATCACTGTGACTTTCGGCGATAACTTGAGGAACAATGTTCTTATACCACCAAACGCACTATCTACTATACAAAAATCAACGTGCACATAATCCAACACTCATAATCCATACAAACCATTAATCCAAATAATATCACATAATCCATGTTAAAAATCTATAATAACCATAATCCATATACATGATTCAAAATCACCGGTGGCGTGCATGTCCCTTATCGCGAAACCGTCCTCAACCAATAGATGGTTCTGCATGTGTAGATCGTTTCGCATATGTAGGTGGTCTTTCAAGTGCAGTATACGCCTGGTCTACAAGAGCCAGGATTTGGCTCACCTCAAAGTCCTCTTCTCATGATCTTCAATGTGAGACTATCGGCCACAATAAACTACGAGCTAGAGTGGTATTCCTCCACGTGTCCTCGTCTATGACACTAGATCTACAAGGTGCATAAGACTTTCTCTGCTGGGGGTTTGGAATAATCAGTTGTAATAATTTACAGTACCAAGCCATATAATTAGGGTCACACTCCCAAGGTGGATTAGCAATTCTGCCAACACGACTCTCAATTAGAAGATGATTGTCCCACGTATCAAAACACTGCCCAAGATCTCCCCAATCCATCTTAAATGAGACACCTTTATGTATAATTTTACCAACTAGGGGAGGTGTCAGAATAGTTTGCGCAAATCTGTACAATCTAAAGACCTAATCTGGGTCGTACGACTCATTAATATCAAGCACACCAATGTAACCATGAAAAAAATGACATTTGGTAGTGAAGATGTTGCCCTAATGTCCACGTCATACGTGTTCTAGACAACCTATGAATAACTTAAATAAATTACAATAAATCAATAACAACTCGTGCATGGTAGTAATTTAATTAATTCAAAAATGCATAGTAAGATAGCACCAATACATTATGAAACCTAACTAGCAACACCATTTCACTGTTTAAACCATTGGAGACATGATAGCACTAAGAAACACATTTAATAACATCACATACGGAAACAATAATATAAACTATCTATTAAACTATAAAAATATTCGTAATATAGAATAAGTAAGAACTCACTTGATACGCGGTCATGTCATCGAGTTTCTCCAGTATAGCCTGACCTGCTGTGATGATGGTCCTGGATGCCCAAAGGGCGACCATCTGTTGGCCAGTTGTTGACCCGACAGGAATCCACATTACGTGAAGGTCTCAATTTTGGGAAGCGCTTATATATCCATGCCTATATACAAACAACACAATTTGCAAAAACAAATAAAAAATGAGAACATATATTATGAAAACTCGACAATATAATAAAATATTAAATATCACCACCAATAGGGTCGAATAACTGACCATTTGTTTCACTTTTACTTGAGATATGTCACCAATTTGTTTGTAGTGATATGTTAGTTTTGAGTCTTCCCATAAGTATGAAAATGTCCGATTGAGACTCGAGTACTAGTCTTATCAGCGTAAAGAGAGCAACCACACACATACGTCACATAAGCCATAGCTGCATGTTGTAACACAACATGATCTTGATAAAAATTATTTTTACGTACATATTGAGACTTATTTGATTAGGTTTAACTACTGTTTATACGTTTATAATGTCTTTTAACCTTATTTACATTATTTGGATGTTATTACATATTTAATTATTTTTTTGAGTTTTGTAGGATTTTTGGAGTTATTTAGGATTGGACTTGAAGAAGCACAAATGGGCAAATGATGAATGATTGGATTGAAGATAATGAAGAGAAGATTCAATTAAACCAAGACTGAAGCAGGCCCATGAAGTCAATGGGGCCTAGGAACCCAGTCGTGACCCCATTCACTGTCACTACTCGGCTCGCTACTGCAGGATGTTTTCACAGCGATCATTTGCAGCCGCATATCGGGTTATGAACGATTCAGAAACTGTTAGTTATGCATTTTAAATGTTGGAGATTCATTTTGTACTTATAAAATGAGGCCTCAATTCAGTCCAAATGCATCATTGAACATCAAGCTTCGTTCTATTGAGCCGAAGAACAAATTCAATAGTGAGAACGAGTATTAGAGTGAGTACTTGTAGGAGAAACAAGAAGAACACAAAGATCTAATGATCCAATCTATATAATCCTATAGTTTTATTTTTTATTTTTCATTATGAATATGGAGTGTTCGATAAATTATCTAGCTTATATTTTGATTATGTCTAGCCAATTCTTCTATTTACTGAGGTTTGGAAAACAATGAATAATTGATATTTTGAGACTTTTTTCAATCAAGTATGATCCCCTTTTTATTTTTGTGTTTGCAAATAATTGTTGTAAAAATTAATTGACAACCTTTTGTACTTGATAGTTGTAAATGGTTGACAAACTTTTATAGCTCATAGGTTTGATAAATTGAATCGAGAGAGGATATTTATCAATAGGGTTTCAAACACAAAACACTCTCTTCAACAACCTTTGGAGTTCTAAATGTGATTCCAAACTGACACATTGTTTCTTATTCAGAATCTACGATTAATCACTTCGAGAGAATTGTAATTGGCTTATAGTGAACTGAATCACAAACAATACTTAGTTTATTGAAAAAAATTTACAGTGAAAGTTCATTGAACCCAAACTCCGAAATATCTCCCCATCATTCGATTATCTCAATTGCTTGATATTTTTTTAATAATCTTGGTGAATTGTGATGTGATTTTTAAAACTATTTATTTTATGTTAAATGGTAACGACAACACATAAATCATAATTTCTATTAGTTTAAATAAAACTAAAATATCTATATTATATTACTTTTCAAATTCAAAACCAATATGGTCCTTGTGGAATATGACCTTACTCGTCGTGTACTACATCTATTATGTACACTTGCGGTTAGATAAAATACTGAAAATAAATTAGTGAAAAGATCTTCTGGCGTAACCTTATCCTCAAAGGCTTTATGAAGCCACTCCACTTTACGGAGGAACCCTAGGCTCCTTAAATCGCACCTCGACACTCGTTCGCTGACACTCCAAATAATCTGCAAAACTCATCATCTATTTTTCGACTGTCAATATGTCGTGAACGTAGAGGACGACCCTCAATCGACAGACCGGTTCTAGAACTCTCATGTCAAACTGCCATTCCATTAATTTGAAGTGCAACATAGGGATCTCATCACATCCCAGCTCAGCTCCTGCCAATACATTTATAACAACATGATCCTTAAAGGATGTTAGTAATGATCGATCTTCTGGACCACATAAACTCTCTTCACCATCATTGCCGCCTTGTTTCGAAGTATCCTCTTCATTCATGTTTGAGGCCCCTCTCTCATTCAAGTTTAAGAGCTGTCATTTTCATTTGATGATGGAGGACATAGCAATAATTGGGCTTCTTCTTTTACTTTTTGTTCCATTTCTCTTCTCAATGAAATTGTGACTTTTCTACCTTGTCTACGGTACATTAAAATTCAAAAAAGAAAAATCAAATTAAAATATAAAAATAAAATTGTTCGGTCATGATTGAACGAAAATTGCTCAAATTAAGGCAATTTTTGTTCAGCGGTGATCAAAAATTGAAGTAATTCTCGTTCAATACTTAACTGGTTCAGTATTTAGTATTGAACAATAATTGCTTCAATTTTCGGTCATAAGATGATGAAAACTGCATCAATTTTTGATCAGCAGTGACCAAAATTGGTGCAAGTTTCAACACCTTCCTACTGAAATTTGCACGAACCTTAGTTTTTCAAAATCACAAACTCGTAGCTACGCACCTTGTTTTTCATGTTAATATTAGCTTCAGTTTAATCTAAAATTATGGTTAAACAAAAAAATCAATGATTTATGTATACGAAATTTGAATTTAAACAAAACAAATTGAAAAACTTCAAAATCAAAAAAATAAAAACAAAAACCTATCTATAGTAGTTGGGTGTTGCTCGTATGACATGGTGGAGGCTATCACGCTAGTGGTTGGAGGACGATGGTGGGTGGAGGTTGGCTGACCAATTTTTATCCTTCTTTCTTTCTTCTTTCTTGTCGCCGTGCTGTCGCTTCTTTGTTTCTTTTTTTTTTCTTCAAAAAAAGGTGTGTTAGATATATGTGGCCTGTGCCATATATATAAAACTAGATATTAATTAATTATTTTTAATATCTAATTAATGATTTATATAATTAATAATTTTAATAGATAAGTTTTATTAATATATCATTGGTTAATTAAAAGAGTTGGTTTTCACCTAAATCTGCACACGTTGATAAACCGTGTGATTCATGTTCTGCAAATAACTGCCTCTGTAGATAAAAATATATATAAATATATTTGGTCCTCTCTCCGCCGATTTAAAAGGGGTTTTTTTAGTTTTGATTATCTATCAAACTCAAGAAAATTACAGACTGAGATTAAAAACGGCTAGTGGAGAGAAATAAGATATATTCCAACCTTTCAACAATCAGACCGGGAGAAATAAGATATATTCCAACCTTTCAACAATCAGACTGGGCAAAACAGGGAAGGATATGACTGCTCACGGGTAGTCATAATTATTATTTATAATTAATTGTGAAAATCATGAAGTTCAAGATTGTGGTATCAAAGCCAGGTTTATGAACTTATGCTGATCATGTTGTTTATGGGTTTTGATATATGTTATATATCCGGTGCAATATATGTCATGGGTTTTTGTTATAATCGATGCTCAAATTATCTGGGTAAATATATGCGCACCGGTTGATCAATTTTGATCACTGATTAATTAACGTGTTAATAATAATTGTGAACAATAATTACGGATCACCACGGTTTATTTTGGCTTGAATAATATTCACTTCCTACTGTATTGATTTTGTATGGATAAAAGTTTTATTTTATGAGTTCATCATGTTTATGTTTATCTATTCACGATTAGGTGATCATGTTTTCTTTATTGATGTATTATCTGTAACCCATTTATGCCGAGCAACTGGTTTGTTATATGAATTAATTGTGACAGAATTGAATTTCAAATATTATTGTGTGTATTTGAAGTTTTTTAATAGATGATTTAGTTAGACATCAAAGTGGACAAATTAGAAAGTTTATTATAAATATCAAATTAAATAAAAATTTAATTACCCATAATTATGTGATGCTATAATCGAAATGAAATTATGATACAATATTGGGTATATTGACGTTCATTAATTATAGAGTATTTAAAGATCCACCCAAAGGTAGATCAATTATATTTATGATCAATAACATTATTTTGGTTAATTGAAATATTTTATTAGATGTGTTAGCATATCCAAAGATGGCGAACATATTTAATTAAAATATTTTTAATACCAATTATTTAGAAAATTTAGCCTTTAGCATCAATTATGTTTAATGTAGTACATTGTTGGATCGCCCAAAGGAGAATTTCAATGTACATTTATTGTCTCTGTTCTCGAATCCGAATTATGTAATCTCAAAGCGTTAATGTACCAATAAACTCTTCTAATTGCAGTACCTATTCATGCTTCTCTTCTTTCGCATGCTTCGTCTGTTCCTATGTTTAACGGGCTTAACTATTATGAATGGTGCGAGCAAATCCAATTTCACCTTGGTGTTTTGGATCTTGACTTAGCACTTCAAGTTCAAAAGCCTGCTACTATTACTGATACTAGCAGCGACACTGAAATATCTGTCCATAATGCTTGGGAAAGATCGAACAGACTAAGCCTTATACTTATGCGAATGAGTATAGCAAACAACATCAAGTTCACTCTCCATCAAACCGAAAATGCTAAGGAATTCATGAAATCAGTGGGAGAACGCTCCCAAAGTGCTGATAAGTCTCTTGCTGGGACATTAATGGCAAATTTAAATACCATGAAGTTTGATGGTTCTCGTAGCATGCATGAGCACGTCATTGAAATGACGAATATTGCAGCAAGACTTAAGTCCTTAGGGATGACTGTGGATGATAACTTCCTCGTGCAGTTTATTTTGAATTCACTGACTTCTGAGTATGGTCCTTTCCAAATGAACTATAAAACCATGAAAGACAAATAGAACGTGAATGAACTTCACAGTATGTTAGTTCATGAGGAAACACGGATCAAGAATCAGGGAACTCATTCCATTCATCTCGTTACCAATCATGGAGCTGGTAAGAAAGTCGGAAGAAAGAAAGGAAAGGGCAAGCATGGACCATTGAAAGTGAATGAGTCATCTGTCCAAATTCAGAAAAAGGAACACAACGATCTCAAGTGTCGTTTCTGTGGGAAACCCGGACACTTCCAAAGAGATTGCCTGAAACGTAAGGCATGGTTCGAAAAGAAAGGTATGTTTAAAGCTTTCGTATGTTTCGAATCAAATTTAGTTGAAGTTCCTCATAATACCTGGTGGCTTGATTCCGACTGCACCACTCATGTTTCAA
This sequence comes from Phtheirospermum japonicum, assembly GCA_014905375.1. Classification (NCBI taxonomy): domain Eukaryota; kingdom Viridiplantae; phylum Streptophyta; class Magnoliopsida; order Lamiales; family Orobanchaceae; genus Phtheirospermum; species Phtheirospermum japonicum. The sequence continues at coordinate 504,625 of BMAC01000812.1, read as the reverse complement.
ATACGATGCAGGGATTCCTTACGACCCGAATCACAAATCCAAATGAAAAGTATGTGTACATGGGAAATCGAGTCAAAGCTCCAGTTGAAGCTATTGGAACTTATCGTCTTATTTTATATTCCGGACACCATTTAGATTTGTTTCAAACTCTTTATGTACCTTCCGTTTCTCGTAATTTGGTTTCTCTTTCAAGACTTGATTCTGTTGGATATTCCTTTAAATTTGAGAATGGATGTTTTAGTTTGTTCTAAAATAAATCTTATTTCACAATAATTCTATAGAATAAATTAAAATAATTTAAATCCCGAATAATCATTTACTAAATCCTAAAAGTAACAAAACACACTTAAAATGCTATAAATAACAAAATAATCAAAAAAAAATATGAATTTTGTTAAATAAATATAACATATATGCTTTAATATAAATGTCTCATGATAATTTCTAAAATGAAATAAAATATAAATATAAATATTATAATATAAATATGATATTATTTTGAAATCAGCTAAAAATATAATAAAATTATCATTAATTTCTCAATATTTATTTTAAAGACATTGAAAGAATAAATTGGTGAAAGTGATAAAGTAAATTAAATACATATATAAAATTTAATTTTAAATAATTTTTTATTTATTGAAAGTTTCTAATAAAATAATAACAAAGATCAAGAAGTTATGAAATATAATAAAGTAAATCTTAAAATATTTTAAAATAGAAAGTAATATACTTAATTAATGTTATATTATAAAAAATCATCTCCTAAATCTAGAAAATAAAAAATATATAAATATTGTAAAAATATAAAAAATACTACAAAAATACAATAAGAAATACCAAATAAATGAGATATCGTATTAAAATTTTAATTGAGGGCCTTTGTATTCTATTTTACTATAGTTATATTCTTTAAATCAGCTCGCTAATTGACTCGAGATAGCCACCGAGTAATTAGCCACCAAGTCATCGAGTCAGTTGATGAACCTGATAATAAATTAAAATTTATATATAGATTTCAGTTTATGCGAAAGTAATTATATAACCAAGAGTAATATATCATTAATGTGTGGATTTCTAAAGTCAAATACTTAAAGTCATAGTAATTAGTCACAAATTATTAATATACAAACGTTCACAAATAATTATTTAGTTAAAATTATTAAAATAATGAATTTAATTCTTGGTATTATGCGATTATATAATCATTTTTTTGTTCTGCCCACATATAATTCTGATTTCAAAATTTAATCAAATAATTTTAGAAAGTTATTTACCTTTCACTTATGTTCATAATATATATTTTTAAGAAAACAAAAAAAAAAAAGTGTCATTATCAAGTCTGTGACACGTTTAGGGTCAAAGTTTGGGTCATTCGAGTTTTACTCGAGTCACATATAGAAAATTGAAAGATATGACGCTATTAGGTTTGTCCTCGTATCACCTGATCTGGTCAACAAATAAAATTATGGAAGAAAAGACAAGTTCTTGTTACTGATTATAAGTCTTCGTTGCATCAATTTTCTATTTGTACTCATACTATCTTTTTTTTTTAGTTAATAGAATTATTAAATAGTTTTTTAACACCAAATTATAAATTTTATATTTTTGTTATTCATTTATTTTTTTCCTAATTTTATTTATTAGCAACTTTTTGGTTTATTTTCTATTTTTTTGTATTTATTAAATAAATATTTATAATTTATAATATTAGCAACTTTTTCGGGTTTTGCAGATTTATAAACTAATTATTTAGATAGATATATATATATATATATATATTATATTTTTATATTTATATTTTATATATTTATTATTATACATAATTCTTCTATATATTTAATATTTTCTTTACATATATCATAATCTCTAACAGAATATTTATATAAATAATTATATAAATACTAAATATGTATACTACAAATAGTAAGTAAAATGAGTGAAAAAATTTTGAGAAATATAAATTTTGGAGTTAATTAGTTGTCCTTAATGGTTATGGTGATTGTGTCTGTGTGAGAGGGATTGTGAAATAATTTAGAAGTGTAAACTATCGTAAATTGAAGTGTACATTAGTCAAGAACTCAAAAAAAAAAAAAAAAGAGGTTGAGTATTTTCACAAAAGTATTTAATACTTTAGAAAAATAAATATAAAATATTATTCAATTTTATAAATGCAAGAATGATCTCTCACATGTTATTAAATACAAATATGATGAATATAAGTGATTACGATAATATCATCTGCGAGCACGAGGCCTTCTCAAGTGATAAGGAATTGAATATGAGAGGCAAGTATTTACGTGATTATGATGAATGACCATGCATTATGTTCATTTTTCTTTTTGTTGAAAATATCAACCAATTATTTTTTGTAATAAAGTGCTTCTATTTCTTTTTTTAATTTGCTAAAATGATGATTGAGATCAACAATATATATATATATATATATTGACAATCACTTGAACTGTATTTTGTTGAATTTGTTGGTCTTCGGTTTTTTGAATACTTATGACTTTGTTGCTATTAGTTTACTTACAAAGAATTGTAACTCAATGTACATTATTGTTAATTATATTACCACCACCGGTATTTGTGTGTGTGTGCTACCACACTTGGTAAATCGCTGTACTTTTTCTATATGTTCCTTTTGATTTGCGTATCATGAATTACCACCACCAAGTATTTGTTTGTCTATACCAGCTGGTAAATCGATTGTGCTTTTTGAATGTATTCCTTTTGGTTTGTCTACCATGAATTATCACCACCAGTATTTGTATGTGTGTGTGTGTGTTACATCTGGTGAATCAATTGTGCTTTTTATATGTGTTCCTTTTGATTTGTCTTCCATGAATTACCATCTGGTAAATCTAAATTACCAACAGGTCAGACTTTGATGCATTCATGCTGCACTTGATAGAGTGATTGATTGAGGATAGGGAACCCATAGAGAATGAAGGGATTAGTTTCAGACAGAAGATTCTTGGAAAATTTAAATCGTCGAGGATGACTTAATGAAGTGTGTATTCAAAATAAAAAAGAAGAAAAATTCACTAGGGGGGGATTTTTAAAACATTTTAGGATTCACACATTTGTTGGGTATGTGAGTCTTATTTTGGAAAGGACAAACCAATATTACTTGCACTAATAATATAATTACTAGTGGAGGTAATTCATTTACTACCACTAGTAAATATTATCTTTATTGCCATTCCTACCAGTCACAGCGAGTATTTGTACCTTGTACATGCTCTTGCCGAAAGTCCTATACACATAAAGAATAAGGAGGCAGAACTCAAACGCGTGAGCCTGCATAAGCCAGAAACAACCTCTTGAACCTACCCTTCGACTCATAAACTTCAATCTCAAAATGCGAGCCCGATTCGTCTCCATCACAACGCCCTTATACCATGTTAATTTGTCAAATGACTCCGCCTCCTTACCATAAAGCCGACCCTTAGACTTTTCATTTGCTTTCATAACTACCCTGTACATTATATTGAATCCATAGGCGGACTTGAACTTACTTATGACATCCTTTGGCCGCAAGGAAGCATTGTACATCACATCTAAATCGATGCAAGACATGACAAGATCGGAATCCAATCTGCGATGCTTTAGCTTCCGTAGTAAACCTCCACAATAGTGCACCTTATTCAGACCGTGTATAAAAATATTATGCTAGAAGATGCTAAAGACCCTGACAAACCAAGTACAGTGCCCTCCCCCACCGTTGTTCATATAAACAGCCTGCAAATAGACACCATCGTTCCTCTTGTATCAAAACTTGAAACTGACCCCGATAGCGTACTTCTTCAACTTATATATCACAAAACAAGATAACTTTAAGTTGTGTAAAATAATACAAAACATGCTTCAGCTGTCAGTATTACCACTACCAGTAATATGATTACCAATATTAGTAATAAAATTACCAGCACCAGTAATATGATTACGAGTGCTAGTAATCTAATTAACTTAATAAGTACACATGATTGTTTTGTATTGGTGATGCATCTATTTGGTGTGTAAAACAAGTACAAATTATGATTCTTCATTCATTCATATTATAGAATACCACGAAAACAAGAAAAAATTAAGTTATGGAAAATAATACAAAATAAGATTCTACATTGTTTGTAATCATCAAGATTACATGACACCCACAAGATCCAAAACATAACATATTTAAACATTCCTAATAAATAATTAAAACTACTATTATACTCTGTGTCTCCTATATGTAATCTGAGGATTTCAATATCACGATAATATAAAAAAAATTAATGACACGCAATACAATACATATCGCAATGCGTGTCGTTCTCGTTGGTTATTGTTAGATGATAGAGAATATATTGATAGTATATCTGAAACAAGTAATTCGGGATCAGTGCATTCTATAAGATCTCTATTCTCAACTGTGCTTGCATCAAAGTTTTTAACACGTCCCAAAAAAGTGTTGGGCAAATGCTGGAAAGATTTATCTAATGAAATTTTATACAATTAACAAAAGTTGAGAAAATCCAAAGGTAACAATTATTGACATTTGTTTTTATCCTCTATAAATGATTTGTTATGTTCTATTATATTATTTTTATTACTAATATTTTTAATTCTATTTTCAATGCACTTTTTCTTTTTTTAGTACAAATGAGTGATGTTAAAATTCAGAACCTTGATTTTCTTGAAGTTAACAATTTATTGCAGAATATGAGAAAAAGCTTAAAGGACTTTCCTCACATTCCGATTCTAAAGGTCTTCGATTCCAATATGTATCTCAATAGGTTTATTGCTGGAGAATTGGAGTATGATCATGAGGCACTCATTGAAAAATATGGTAAATTATTTTATAGTTTGAATGTTGATCAACGTCATGCTTATGATAAGGTCATGAATGCAGTACATTCGATCAAGGTTAATGTATTTTTACCAGTAAAATATTTATTTGGAGGACGCTTTATGCAGCCGTTAGATCTAATGGTGGCATTATTATAAATCTAGCGGCATAGATACTCTTCTTCTATCGAAAGGAAGAAGTGGGCATTCTAGATTGAAGGTTCCTTTTAATCTCCACCAAGACTCGTCATGTTCGATCTTTATTGGAACTTCACTTGCATAATTAATGTTGTATGCACAGCTCATTATTTGAGACGAAACTCTGACGATGCATAAACATTGCTTCAAAACTCTGGACAAAATATTTAAAGATGTGATGCGATCGCAAAATAATTTTAACGGCAACTTCCATTTGGTGTCAAAACAATAGTTCTTGGTGGAGATTTATGTCAAATTTGCCCGTTATTCCAAATTGCACTAGACCGGACATGGTATGCATGACGATCAATTCTTTGCATTTATGAACTCATTTCATGGTGTTGAGGCTAACCAAGAATGTGAGGTTGCAAAAACTCAGTTCATACCCCGATTGTGTCGAATTAAAAATATTTGCTGAGTGGATAAATAGATAGGATATGGAATAGTTGAAGGACCAATAATGGTGTCGTTTAAATTGAAATCCCAGGTGGTATATTATTTAAAGATGATGGTTACCATGTTGCGTCAATTATGGCGAGCACAATTTGGAAAAACTATCGAATGCTCCGATTATTTGGAGGTTCAAACTATTCTTACTCCAACACTTGATGTCGTCAATTTGATTAATGATTATATGGTGTCATAAAATGATGGAGAATGTAAAGTATATATTTACTTTGATAGTGCGTGCAAGTTTGATTTAAACATTGACATGTTGCAGGACGTCCACTCTCCAGAGTTTCTAAACACCATCCAATGTTTTGAATGTTTGAATTGAACATAAAAAATCGGATTGAGAATAAAACTGAAAATAGAAACTCCAATCATGTTGGAACCTTGGTTATTACAAAACTTTGCGATCATATTGTATAGGCTAAGATTCTTCAAGGAAGCAATACAAGTGAATCAGGTTGATCCCTATAATGAATGTTACACCATTTGATTCGAGGTTGCCTTTCAAGTTCCAACGATGATAATTTTCTGTGATCGTGTCATACGCCATGACGATTAATAGGATTCAAGGACAATCTATCTCTCACGTTGGACTTTACCTAAAAAAACCAATTTTTCGTCATGGCCAATTGTACGTTGCTATATCAAGAGTGACTAATTATAAGGGTTTACAAATATTTATCGTCGATAATGAAAATAAACGTACTAACAAAACTACAAATATTGTGTATAAAAAAGTTTTCATAATTTAAATTTATAAAGTATTATAATGAATGAAGTCAACCCCTAATCATCAGTGTATATTACAACTCCATACAATTCATTTAGATATTCTAAAACCGAACAAACGTAATGGAAAGTATTAATTTGCTAAAATGTGAGGGAATCTGAATTCTATATAGAGGAAATCTGAATTCTTTATATTTCACTTTTATATTCGCAACATATTTTTCTTCCCTTAATTAGATGAATTATATGTGTTTTGAGAATAAATTTATACCAACTATTTAAATATTTTATTATATCTATACGTGTCATTTAGCGAAGAATGGAACATGAAGCGTTACAAAAATAAATTAATAGTAGTATTTAATACTCCATCCTTAATAAGGAAATCTGAGCTTTTTTTTCATTCATTTTTTTTTCCTTTTCCTTTACAAAAAATACCGTCAGATCACTTGTTTCTTACATTTATAATTAGACTCATAACAGGGAAATCTGAGCGTTACTAAAATTAAATAATGAATCTAGGCTATCTTCTCGTCACAGTCAAGAAATGTCAAATCTTCATTCATTCGCACAAAATAAAATAAAATAAATAGATACTAACACAGTGAAATGGGATGGGAAAAATAATGAGGGTATTTCCAAGAATTCATCGATATTTTTACTCCATATAAATTTGAAAAGGAGAAAAGGGAAATAAAATATTAGTTCTACTCACCTTAATCTACCGTGTAAAATAGAAAATGAAGAAAAGATACTTAATACAAACATATAAATAGAGAGATGCGGCAGGCATTAAACCAGACCAGAGAGTTAACTTTGAGATGACCTATCTTCGAGTTTTTCTTCTCACCCTCTTCATATTTTCAGGTTTTTAATTCTTCTTCTTCTTCATTGTTTTTCTTTTTCCTTTGCAATTCCAATACAAATTTCATTTTACTTTGAGTTTGTAGTTTTTCTGTTTTTTTTTTTAATTTGAAGGAATTTATTAGTTTTGTTGTTAATTAGTCAACACGGCTTTCTTTGGTTTTTTTCTTGTTATATTTTGTTTTTTCGTTGAAAAAGACCAAATTATTCAGGTTCTCGATATTTGACAATGATGCATGTCCTAATATTTGATTTTTTATTTTAAAAATTCTTGATTACTAATTTTTTTATTTATTTTAGATTCATTATTATCCAGTATCCATGGCCTCGGATTGGGAGTGAACTACGGGCGCATCGCAGACAATATCCCGGCCACGCCACGTGTAGCATCCCTCCTCCACTCCATCGACATAACCCGCGTCAGACTGTACGACGCGGACCCCGACGTCCTAACCGCCTTCGCCAACACAGGCGTCGAACTCGTAATCGAGATCGGCAACGAGTTGGTCCAGGAAATGACCGACCCGGCCCAAGCCCTAACTTGGGTCCAACAAAAGGTCCAACCCTTTCTCCCCCATACCAAAATCAAGTCCATCGCCGTCGGGAACGAGATCCTAACCGGCACCGACGATGTTTTGAAGTCCAACCTCTTACCCGCAATGCAATCCGTTAACCGGGCCATCCAAACCCTCGGGCTCCACAACAACATCTACGTCACGACGGCCCATGCGTACGACATCATGGGTAACTCCTACCCCCCGTCGGCGGGCTCGTTCCGGAAAGAGCTCGTCGACTACTTTCAAGGCATTTTGAAGTTCCACGCCGAGAATAAATCGCCGTTTCTGATAAACGCGTACCCGTTTTTCGCGTACAAGGCCGAGCCCGAGCACATTCCCTTGAGCTACGTGCTTTTCGAGCCCAATCCCGGGATGGTCGATCCGGGTACGAATTTGCATTACGATAACATGCTGTACGCGCAGATCGACGCGGTTTATGCGGCGATCGAGTTATTGGGCTTTTCGGATTTGGAAGTTAAAGTGTCGGAAACGGGCTGGCCCTCCAAGGGTGATCAGGATGAGGTGGGGGCCACGGTGCAGAATGCGGGCTTGTACAATGGGAATCTGTTTAACAGGATTAAGCAGAATCAGGGGACGCCGGCTAAACCCAACGTGCCGGTCGATGTCTTTATTTTCGCGCTGTTTAACGAGAATTTGAAGCCCGGCCCGTTGTCTGAGAGGAATTACGGGCTGTATTATCCGGATGCTACTCCTGTGTATAATATTGGTTCTAATCCACATCCTGGTGGTTCTGATCCACAGGGAGGAGATCCTTCGGGTTCCTGGAAAAATGTAAGGATATATAAATTCTACTATTTATTATTTTTTTACGATTTTCTTCTCAGATTATAATTTTTTTATTTTTATTTTTGGTTGTTTTGCTATTTTGCAGGTCATTCCTTTCTTCAATATAGCACTCCCCGTGGTTTTATTGATTTCTTACCACTTGTCTCATTGGTAAAGTAAAGAGTTCTTTGGGAATTTTAAAGGTAGTACTTTTGAAATGTTTGATTTTCTTTTTTTATTTTTCTTTTTGGAATGATGCAATTTTGTGTTTGCCTATTTTGGAAGTGTTAACATCAATCTGATGCCTTTTTTTTTCTTTTTATGGCTTTCAACATCATGGACTGACTTCAGGTGTTCATGTGATGGATGGGATAAGATGGATAAATCCATTTTTGACCCAATACAGTAGTGACACGTTGACTCGTGTTTAAGTGGTGTTCCAAGTTTTATGCCTTGTTTGATTGTCTGTTACTTTAATAGTTGAAACAGGATTACTGCATCTAAAATATTTTTTTGTCCCATCTAGCAAGATTTGATTAAACATATTAATGTGTCAATACTAATTGTAGAAATATGTGTACATTTGAATGTTATCTTTATCACTGGTTTTTTGTTTTTTAAAGTATATTTTTTTTCCTTTTTGTGCAGGTAATTAGGCTGACAATCTGGTGATTGGTATTTTGCCAAACAGCCCAAGATGAATAGCAGGATTTATAACACTTGGAGATTTAGATGACATTTAGATTGATTAGATATTCTTGATTAGAAGCAGGAAATAAAACGGGCTTGTTACTCTGCCAGCTATTTTTTTACCTATATATAAAAGTGTTGCAACTTATTGTCTTGATTTCGTGGCGCTTTGCATATCCTCTCTAATCATTTTTTTTTAATCTCAACTAATGCTTTATTGAGTTAAATCAGCACATCAATTTGCAAAATTATTTAATGGGAATTTAGTTTTATGGAGGTATTTTAAACATTTTAAGAAGAGTGTGAACTGAAAAGATAACTGAATTATGTCATAAATGTAATTATTAGACTGTTGAGTTGTCTAATACTTTATAAATTATATATGATCATTTAATAGTGTACACAACTCTTTCTCAAAAATAAATAAATCTTGTACACAACTCGTTCTTAGCTCCAAGCAATTGACTCTAATTAGTACCTGGCTGACCGGACACCTGTTCAAATACTTTTTTTTCCGAACAAATATATACACATATATGTTCTTAATTTCTTTTTTCTTTTTGTCAGTGTATAATTGTCATTCTTGAAAATCATCATAAATATCATCTTTAAAAAACCAAATATTTCAATATTTAACAATCTTCACTAGTTGGGTCTTTAATTACACATGTTGATTAAAAACCCTATAATTTTAAAAATATATATACATAGTCGTAACTAATTAGGTCATAAAAAAATAAGTTATATACAATCTCACTAATTGGTCCTAATTATAAATAAGTAAATAAAAAGGCACGCCCTACCAATTACATATATCAATATTATTAATTACGGAGATTTTAATGTAAATTGTACATCACGCTTTCAACTAGATATGGAGATTTCTACACTTTTTTAACCAACCATTTTCAGTTTATTTCTCAATTATTTATAATAAATATAGGAACAATTAATACTATTGGGTGTACGCGCTTTTCGTTTAATACTTCATGTATTTTTATAGTAAATTTAGTACATGTAGTAAACAAACTAGTTTAGAAACCCGCGTTTACGCGGGCATATCGAACAAAAATATATTAAAAAGAACGAAAAAAAATTAAATATTAAATCATATTCAATAATATAACTTTTTAAAATCGTTCACTTGATATTCTGGAAAACCTCCTTGTAAACAACATTTGCAGTCTTATTAACAATATTATCATCGTCGTCACAACTTAGGATTTTTAATCCTTTACGACTCTTGATCCGAGAGACTGCGACGTAGAGTTGACCGTGGCTAGAAACCGATCTTGGCAAATACAAACCCACATTAGAAAGAGTTTGACTCTAACTCTTGTTTATAGTCATTGCGAAACAAACAATGAGGGGAAACTGTCTCCTTTGAAATTTGAACGGGACCTTACTATGCGAATGGGTCAATGCCATTCGTGGAATGTAAACCTTCATACAAACATTAATTTCTGACAAAATCTTTGGTTTAATAATGCGATCTCCAAGTTGCGTAACAACTAATCCAGTACCATTGCACAACCCTGAAACTTGATCCATGTTTCTAATCAACATAACCGGAAGTCCAACTTTTAACTTCAGAATATAGTTGGGGATTCTGGAGCACTTTATCGTGTTTAGAAAATCTGTCGAGTACACTTGATGCTGAACTTCTCCATTTACATATGTTCATCACCTGGAAGAATCGACATCACGTATTCATTCACTGTCTCATCAATACTATTAGTTTGTGCAAGAATAGCTCTTTCTTCGAAAAATAAGTGATGGCCAAAGTTTTGTAAAAAAGATGGATAAGTGTTCTCAACAATAGCAGCAACATGATCGCCTGAAGTTTGAAAAATTATATCGTCAGGTATATCAATTAAAGTTTGACCATCAGCTTCTGTACCAATTTTGCTATCACCGATTTTGAGTATCCAGTCGGAGAAATCGCGAATTTCACGTTCAACAGATCTTGACATTGACTGTCCGACGGTTAACCTCATATTCTTCGTCAATCGAAGAATCTTACAATGTTCCCATAATGTAGATGAACAGATACTGGCATACACAATATATTCCCGAATACCCTTTGGCACAACAGAAAGAATCTGACGAAAGTCTCCACCTAGAACTATAACCTTAACGGCAAATGGTAATTCATTTCTTTCTTCAGGTGCAATATGCTTCAAACTTTTATGCAAAGTTTCAAAACATAATCTACTCATCATCGGTGCTTCATCCCAAATGATTAGTTTTGCCCGATCAAGACGAGCAACTAATTCTGTTCCAGGTGTTATTGTACACATTGAATCTTCAGTTATGGTCAAGGTATTCCAAATCGGGAGTGTGCAGTTCTACCAGCCGGAAGCAAAAGTGCGGCAACACCACTCGAAGCAACATTGAGAACAATTTCACCTTTTGAGCGTAAAGCCGCAGATAATGATCGCCAAACGAAGGTTTTGTCTGTACCCCCATAACAGTATACAAAGAAAATACCACCCTTGTCATTTGTCGCCGCACTTAGAATTTCTGGATAGATTGTCATTGTTCATCTGTTAGTGATGAGTATAATTTCTGATGTTCGACTTCCAAAAGACATCTATCAAAATTAAGTTCTTGCTAGATAAGTTTGTTGTTTCCGTCGATCAATGTAGAGTCATTAGGCAAAGGCATATCGCAGAAATTCCTTAGCGATTTTCCATTACTTTGGAGAAGTTTTTCCAATTCAATCAGGGTATAGTTTTTCAACATATCATCAATTAGTTGAAGACATGAACAAACTAATAAAGAATTATCAAGATTTGAGTATATAAGTTAATTATCAATTTTAATATATGAGATATATGTATATATATATATATATATACACGCTTAGATATTTTATAAAATTAACGCATTACACCAAAAATATATATATGAGAAAAATATTTTAATATAGTGCATACGAAATAAAAAGTAAACTAATAACATAAAAAATACTGACCAATTTATTGATCGTAGAATATTTTTGGATAAAAAATTTATTTAGTGGGCATGAAAACTTATGATCATATATTTGACGATGAAATATAAATATTATAATTTCGAACAAAATATAAATAACAGGAGAGTAAAATATATAGTTGAAAATAGAATTAATTTTTTTTTAGAAAATATAATTTATAATAAATGAATTAATATATATGAAAAAAAACATACCAAAATGATCCTTGTTAGAATACGCAACACATATCATTCGATTGATTGCAAGCTGGGACTGAAGACGTAGGTCCATTTTTTTTTTTATAAATAAATAAATTYTGTATACATATAAAAAAAAGTGACAATCAATTATTTATAGGGGGTCATCAAATTATCAAGGTATATAAATATATGGTAATATTCTCCAATAGTTATTAACAGTTTTATTAATTTCCATATTGTAAATGATTCTCGTATAATTAAGGAAGAAATACTATTTCCAATAAAGGAATCAACCAAATGCGTTAATTATGGTATAGTTAAATTTTAACTCAATTAAATTCATCAAATTTCCATAAAAGTTATAAACTATTACAGTGTTTGTTGGTTAATGAAGAAATATGTCATCTTTTGTAATCCGTTAAAAAAATAAAAAAATAAAAAGGTGATTAACTTCATAGTAACTCTTTATTTTACAATAAAAACTTTATTAAGAATATAAAGGCGTGTGGACGTATCAATTGGTAATAACTAATAATCATTTATTTTTCAATTCCATAATCAAGGTACATTAAGTGTTGCAATGGTAAAATTTATAAGATAATGACAATTGAGAGTTGATATAAAAAAAGGTAAGGAGTGTACGTAATTGAATTTATGTTGTCAAATATTCCTTATATACAATTATTGTTATAATTGATATATTTAAGCACTCATTAAGCTCAAACCTAATACCAAATATATTTATTTAAAAGTAGTTAACTATGAAAAATGAGTATTCCATATATAGAGATATCAATTTATAGAGTGCGGATGAGACTGGATCGTTAATTATGGTATAATTAAATTCCAAATCAATTAACTTCAGTTAACTTCCAAAAAATTCATAAACTATTACAGTGATTATCGATTAATCAAAAAAATTATCATTCTATCAAACAAATTCGTTAATTATGGTATAGTCAAATTCCAAATCAATTAAATTCATCAAAAGATTTCTCATATTTTTAATCCGTTTACAAAAAAATAAAAATAAACAGGTGATAAATTTCGTGAAAACTCTTTATTTTACAATAACAACTTCATTATAAATATAAATGTGGGTTGACGTTATCAATTGACGATTAATAGGTACTATAAAACTGACAATTAATAGCTATTACAACGTAGTGTGAATAACAATTAATAGTTATTATAATCATTTAGAAACGATTATTATATCACTAACTGAAATAAGTAATATGTGTGTGTATATATATATATATATATATATATATGGGGACTTCTACGGTGCCGTGAAGGTACCATTCCCCACTTAATCAGAACTCATCCAAAGTTAGTTATAGATAATGATAAGATCAAGGGATGTAAATGCAGGGGGCTAGGAGGTATGGTACATTCACGGTACTGTAGTCATATTCCCTATACATATATATATGGGTTCAAATGAGAACCCGTTATTGTGAACCTAGGGACTCATCTTGACCAATGTAAAAAAATGCATTAATTAATTAAAAATGGTATTTTGGACATATATCAACGTTTACAAAGAGCACTACATTGTTCTTTAGAAAGCACAATGGATTAAGAAAAAAAACACTACGATTGTATACAAAAAACATCGCAAATTTCGTCTATAAACTGCAAATTCAAAATTTTGAAATGAAACTCAAATCTTCAACAAACCATAACTTTTTCAAATTTTATTCGTTTTGAATGAAATATATATCAAATTAATCACATTCTCAAGATCTACAATTTAAGATACATATTGCATGTTTTAAAACGTAAAAAATATATATATATAATTAAATTAAAAAAACTGGACTGATTTTAGCACTACAGTACTGTGTAAAAAGCACAATGAACCTGGACATATAATTGCACTGTGCAATATTAGATCTAAGGCCAGGATTCCCTAGGTTCACATATAATGACGGGGTTCTCATTTGAACCCAATCATATATATATATATAATATCGTATATCGTAATTATGGAAAATAATGAATTATACGGTATGTATCGTAATTGAATCCTAATTAAGTATATACAATACGTCCACGTTCAATGTTCGTCCTCGTTAGTTTCAAAGACCGATTCCTCAAAATTGTGAAAAATCAAAAATAAAATTAACAATTGAATGCTCAATTAATTTAGGATTAGGGAGAATAAACAAATTCATTTATCAAGTAAAAGCAAGTAAAAGTAAACAAATTCCTATTAAGAGTAAAAACTATTCAAGAAATAAAAGCAGTCCAATAATAGAAGGTGGAAAACATAAAACAAAACCACCAGGCTTCGAAATTGCCATAAAACTGCTTAAGAATTAAGAAATCAGAACGCATAATTAAGAAATCTGAAGAATATCTCTACGCTCTAAAAATTAAAAACATATACCATTAAGAAATCATAAAAACAAATCATAATTAAGAAATCTGAAGAATATCTCTACGCTCTAAAAATTAAAAACATATAC
>BMAC01000812.1:477151-488010 GCA_014905375.1 Phtheirospermum japonicum | reverse complement strand
TATCATGGAAGAACAAAAAATCTATACAAATTATTAAATCATAATAATTACGTACATTCTTACAAGATACTTCCTAATAAGTGACATTATGGCCTTTGATCTTTTTCTTATTAAATGTTGTTTACTATATTTTGTCTATTTTATATATAATAATGCAATATTATTAATTAGCGACATTCTTTTATATGCTCTAAACATCTAATTATAGTAATATCTTAATTTAAATTGTAATTCGTGCGTCTACCTAATTGAGCATCTTATGGCCATGCCGCTAATGTTGAAGCTCTTTTTGTATGTACATTTACGATAGAGACGAAGAGAATAATAAAATTGAAAACTATATGAACTAGAAATCTATAGATTGAAATTATGAACAAAGGCAGATGCATGATTTGATTATTCATGCCCAAGCAAGCTATCAATATATCAATTATAAAGACCTAAAGTTGTAAAGAGAATGATTGGACACTTGGGTAGTGAATTAATTAATATATTCAAAATATTTAGTATCGGCAATTTTGGTACACCTATATTTTTTTTCTAAATTTTTTTTACTTACTTTCTAGAAGGCATATTTCAATGACCATTCTGGAAAATATACTTTTTAGAAGGTATTTTTAAGAAACCGCCGTAAAATGTCCTTTCTGAAAATACTTTCTACAAAGTATTTTTTGAGAACCGTCGTATAATGCAGTGCCGTTGTTTTTAAGGCGGTTCAATAACCGTCGTAAAAACGTCACTTTCTACGGCGGTTCCAAAACCATCGTTACCAACAACGGCGCTGCATTCTATGGCGGTTCCAAAACCGTCGTTAAATGTCCTCCCGAACCGCCGTTAAATCCTGTTTCTGCAGTAGTGAGTCTTTTTGCCACCAGTTTTATTACAACACATAACCTTTTTGCACCTTTCTGCAGTAGTGAGTCCGTTAAAAAAATAATAATACATGCGTAAATATACAGATGTTATGACTGATGACAGTTTTAGTGTCATAACATCAAAACTAACACGGACTTAGACAATGCACACATTCCGAGATCTCTTCTCAAACGAGAAAAGGTCTCTAAATCTAATGCCTTTATGAAGATGTCAGCAAGCTGATTCTCTGTTCCTATATGCTCGAGACTAACTATCTTCCTCTCAACCAAGTCACGAATAAAGTATTACCTTATGTCAATGTGTTTGATTCGTGAGTGATGGACTGGATTTTTCGAGATATCAATGACACTGTAATTATCACAGAGCACAGTTAATATTATACTATGTAGATGATTCGTACATTTTTGTTACGAATCTGTACATAATTGAGTCTTATTTTAGTCTTTTTATTCTCTTTTTCGGGTTAAGAATGAGTTGAATTGCATCGTTTTGCATTTTTCGTCTCTTTACTTAATTTTTCGACTTATTGATCATTAATTGGTCTATTCGAGAATAATTCTGTGATTTTATCATACATCTAGAGCGTCCGGTGGATTCAAAGCACGAAGATTGAAGAAGAAACGCTCACGAGTAGCCCGAAAGGACATCCACCGATCGGACAGCTCATGCCTCCGATCGGTGCAACTGTTGACGTGCACACCGACCCGGAGAGCTGGCGCACCGAGAGAACCCGGGGACAGTAGCTTTCGTCCGATCGGACAAGGACTCTGACCGATCGGACAAGAACGTTACGAACGCAGATTTCTGTAAATTTTCAGTTACGAAACGGCTGAAAACGTTTTTAAAAACTACAACAGCGGCTAGGGTTGAGAACATTCGGCTTGAGAGGCTGAAGAATAGGTTAGAGAACCACAAATACATCCAAAGGTTGAGAGATTCAACATATTTCTCATACCTCTAGTATAAATCGTACGACACCGTTTCGACCCGTGATTTACAGCATGCCGACTTTCGACGCGAAGATTCTGGGTTCGTGACAAGTCCGAGGATTCTACGTATTTCATTCGGAGTGCTTTCGTCCATCATCCCTCGTTGAACGTAGTTCGACGACTCGTAATTTCTGAACTCATTTTCTTAATCATTCTTAGAGTAGTTTGGTTTGATATTGAACATGAACAATTGATGGTTTGGTTAGTTAATATTTTGATAAATAGATGTTAAGGCTTTGGTAATTTGAAATAATAACTTAGTGTTCTTGGAGTTGACGCTATTATGTTTGGATTATTGATGATTGAATGGATGATTGTTTTTGGGTAATCTATTGATAGTTTGTGAACATTAGTTTCTTGCATTGTGTTTTGAATATCTTTATTCAGTAGTTTAATTGGATTGGTGAATCTTTTACTGTTTTAATCCCTTGTCGAGAGGTTGACACCCTCAAGACAAGAAGCGTTCGCATTTGTTTTAAAATATTGGAATTGAAATCTTTTCAAAACCCCCTTTGAGTTTGCATGTTTTTAGATAGTATTGTGGTATTAGTATAATAAACGTCGTTAATTCCGATTCTCATTCATCGAGAGATCGACCCGAGTTAACTTGACAAGTCTACAAGTGATCCCGTTCTCTTGCGGGCGAACTTAATAACCCTTTCAAACGTAGATGCGTATTGGTTAACCGGAATTTAATTTTGAAAGGAACATAAAAGTTCGGCTAAAAATCTGGCGCCGTTGCCGGGGACATGGTAAAGGTTTTAAAGATGTTTATTTGTGTTATTGCTTATGAGTCGTAAATTGTATAATGTTTATTGTTTGCTACTCGATGCGGTAATTGTATGTTGTTGATGCAAGGTCGACGAAGCCTTAGAGGAGAATTGACCCCATTCATCAATAGCATCGAACGCGTGTCGAGACCGAGACAACTATTTCCTTCGACCGAAGGGAATCTTTTGGAAGCAAGTTCATCCAACATGGCAGAGAATCTATCTCTTGGAGGACGAGGAGGAGCGAATGGTGGATGAGGGAGGGGACGAAACACCTAAACCCCTCCTCGCGATTATCCATACGGAGTGCCACTCATTGACGATGTGCACGTACAAGAGCAAATGGATAATAATAAAGACGAAGAGCCAATAAATCCACCTCTACTCCATAATGAAGAACCAAGAGAGCCAAACCAAGCAAAAGACGGGGAGCAACAACCGAGGGGCGACCATCAAATCATGATGCAGGAGAACCCTACTTACCAACAACCTCCTCAACGATTTCGGAACCGTGAAGAAGCTCGAGCTTACAACAATCGAGCAAATAGAGAGTTCGAGCATAACAATGGTGGTCATGGCGGGCCCGAGCCCCAAAACAACCAATGAAACCACCAAAGGCATGAGGATTTCGAACGAGAATGGAACCGCAATCAAAATAGGAGGGAGGAATGTCCGTTCAACGCTTGGCAGAGGGAGAATTTTCGAAATGATGGATATAATGATCGTGGAAATTACGAGGATGAGCGTGATTATGGGTATTACGAGGAGTATGGTGAGGAAAGAAATTATGGCGCACGAGCTAACTTCGGAGGAAGGAGAGAGCGCCGATATCCAAATGAACGCCGTCAAGGAGATCTCCTCTTTCCAATGATTGGATCATACAGCAGTGCAATAGTCTTGGGCCCCGCGGTAAGAGACTATGATTTGAAAGCGGGCAGCGTAAATCAACTTCCTACTTTTCACGGCATGCCCAATGAAGATCCACTGAATTTCGTACGGGAATTTTACCTCGTGATGGGTAGAATTCCGCATCTTGGACTGCATGAGGATCAATTGAGAATGAAATGTTTCCCTACGACTTTGAAGGACAAAGCGAAGCATTGGCTTTTTTCGTTGCAACCTAATTCTTTGACTAATTGGGAGATGGTGTATAAGAAGTTTGTGAGTAGGTTCTACTCTGCACAAACAACTGCCAAATTGTGAAGAGAGATCACAGACTTCGAACAAATAGAGGGGGAATCGTTCTACGATGCATGGGAGCGATATAAAGGACTCTTACAAAAATGTCCACACCACAACAATAGCGCCGAGATGGTCAATAATTACTTCCATGAAGGGCTATTTTCGGTTTACAAATAGCAAGTAGAGGTGAAAGCCGGAGATTTTGGGGAATTGACCGCCACGGAGGCTTGGGACTTATTCAAGCACATGAGCGAAAAGTCGCAGCAAACGAGCTTCCGATCGAGGAGGTACAAAGTCCCAACAATCCAAATCGAGGAGCTAACAAATCAAGTCGCACTATTAACAAGTAAAATGAAGGGAGAGGAGGAACCTTCGACACCTCCGCCTTTGATGTGCGAAAAATGTAGAGCAGTGGGACATGAAATGGACACTTGTGGCGTTGTGTTCGACGACGAAGAGGAGGTGGAGGTGAATGCGGTCCAAAATTATCAACCCAATAGCAAGTACGGGAAGAAATTTACTGGACAATACAACTCAAGTTCGAGTTACGTTCCAAATAACTCAAATTACGTGCCCAACCCCAAGCAATCGGACTCACGACCATTTCCAAACAAGAGCCAAGGAGAAACGAGTGCCCAGAACTCTTATCAAAATAAGGGGCAAGGCAACTGTTCTCAATACCCTCCAAAACAGTATCAAGCACCACAACAACCATATCAACAATCGCCACAGCCGCAATACCAACAAAGTCCACAACAACAATACCCACAAGTACCGCAACATCAGCAACTGCCACTCCTGATCAACCCTGACGACGAGTTAAGACTATGGCGTCAACAACTAGAGTACGAGACTCTACGTAATCGATAGGAAACGCTTCGTACAATTGAGGAGGGGAAGCGGACGAGGAAGCAACTGGAGAAGTTGAAAATGATGATAGGGCAACTCTTTGCTTCTATGGCGAAAATGACGATTGATCCGGGAAAGCTACCTAGCCAACCCGAGCAATCAATGGCGGTGCATGTGTTGCGAGGAGGGAAGCAAGTCAATAACGGAGTACGAGAAGTCGAGAGGGAAGACTCCGAAGACGAGCAGACAGTGGATAGACGAGATGAACAAGAGCCAAGTTCAAATGGTGAAGGAGGAACAGTGGGTAAAATTCACAAATCAAGTAATTCATATCTTCCGGGATCATTGACGGGAACTTTTCAACCGAGACGTGCCGAAGCAAATTAGAAAAATACAGGCAAGAGCCTGACCGATCGGACTACCAAGACAACTGGTCGGACTGGAGTCCAGAAGGTTTTGATCCATCGAACTGAGAAGACAACCGATCGGACTGGAGTCCAGAAAGTTTTATCCGACCACACCAACCCAGAGTCTGATCGGAGTAGAGGACAGGAGGTTTGTACTAACCGGACAAGTATGACTGACCGGTCGGACAAGAAGGCTGACGAATTACAAAGACCGAAACGAGTAATAAGGGACACCGTACCATTTCCCAATCATCTCAAACCAGCAAAAGAGAGCAAAAAGTTCATGGAACTTTACAATATGCTGAAGGATGTGAACGTGAACCTCCCAATTTTCAACGTGATCAAGGCTATGCCGGCTTACGTCAAGTTTTTTAAGGAACTTGCGTCTAAGGAGAGGAAAATGGAAGGAAATGAACTAATGATTCTATCCAAGGAAGTGAGCACAATTTTTCACCATACGCTGCCACCGAAGGCAAAGGATCCAGGGAGTTTCTGCATTACGATAACCCTTGGAGATGGTCAAAAAGCAAGTGGAATGCTTGACTTAGGGGCAGGGATCAACTTGATGCCCTTTGCCCTGTACAAGCAATTCAACCTTGGGAGAATGAAGCCAACGAGCTTACGGCTTCAATTGGCTGATCGTTCATTACGATATCCATTAGGAGTGGTCGAGGACGTTCTAGTGGAGGTTGGATCATTGGTAGTCCCCGTGGACTTTGTAATACTGGATATCGGAGAAGTGAATGCGGCAAGAAAGGAGCACACCATTCTATTGGGAAGACCTTTCATGGCAACATCGCACACGTTGATCGATGTGGGAAGAGGAAAGATGACACTCTCCGTACTTGGGGAATCAGTGACGTTCTCACTCAAAGATATACAAAATATTCCTTCACCAATGATTGGTCCCGATTGCTCTTATCTTGATTCGGTGGACCAATGTGTGAGAGAATTGTTTGGTGTTATACCAATTGAGAACTATGATGCCGAGGACGACGAGCTTGATTGGACCTCTTTTCGAAATTAATGAAGAGCCCATGATCGAGTCACCCATTGGACCTACTTTGGAACCCAAGCTTGAACTAAAACCGCTTGCAAGCCATCTCAAGTACGTGTTTCTTGAGTCTAACGAGAGGAAACCTGTAATTATCTTTGCGGAATTGGCGGAACATGAAGAAAGAGAACTTATCGAAGTTCTTAAAAAATACAAGCAAGCGATAGGATGGAGTATCGGTGACATCAAGGGGATAAGTCCGGTCACATGCATGAACCGGATTGATCTAAAAGAAGGAGCGAAACCGATACGAGAGGGAAAGCGACGTTTGAATCCTACACTTAAAGAGGTAGTCAAGAAGGAGATCTTCAAGTTAATCGAAGAAGGGATTATATATGCTGTTTCTGATAGCGAGTGGGTAAGCCCGGTGCACGTTGTCCCAAAGAAGGGCGGCCTCACGATATTGGAGAATGAAAAGGGGGAAATCGTCCCGACACGCCTAACCACGGGGTGGCGCATGTGCATTGACTATCGGAAGCTCAATGCGGCGACGAGGAAAGACCACTTCCCGCTCCCATTCATGGACCAATTACTCGACAAGCTAGCAGGTCATGAATACTATTGCTTTCTAGATGGACTTTTCGGCTACTACCAAATTACAATAGCTCCTGAAGATTAGAAAAAGACCACATTCACGTGCCCCTTTGGCACATTTACTTACCGGAGAATGCCCTTTGGACTGTGCAATGCCCCCGCAACCTTTCAAAGATGCATGATCTCCATCTTCACCGAATTCATCGACGACTTTCTCGAGGTGTTTATGGATGATTTCTCGGTATTTGGATCTTCTTTCTCTCATTGTTTGAAAAACTTGACAAAAGTGCTTGAGCGTTGTGTCGAGTCATATTTAACCTTGAGTTGGGAGAAATCAAACTTCATGGTGAAAAGCGGGATTGTTTTAGGACATGTGGTGTCGAGCAAAGGGTTGGAAGTTGATAAAGTGAAAATCAACGTCATTAAAACTCTTCCGCCTCCGAAGGATGTTAAAGGAGTTAGGAGCTTTTTGGGACATGCGGTTTTTTACAGACGCTTCATTTTTCAAAAATCTGTCGCCCGTTATGTAAATTTCTTGGGAAGGATGTCCCCTTTGAATTTGATGGTGAGCGTCTTGGTGCTTTTAACATTTTAAAAGAAAAATTGACACAAGCACCAGTTGTAGTAGCGCCGGATTAGTCTCTTCCTTTCGAGATTATGTGTGATGCTTCGAACGAAGCAGTCGGGCAGTCTTGGGCCAACGAGTAGACAAAATGCTGAGGGTCGTCTATTATGCCAGTTATATGTTGAATAGTGCCCAATGCAATTACACTACTACAGAACGAGAGATATTTGCGGTCGTCTTCTCTTTGGATAAGTTCCGTTCTTACATCGTCGATTCCAAAGTCATCGTGCACACTGATCATGCAGCACTTTGTCATTTATTCGCCAAAATGCAAAGCAAGCCTCGATTGATTCCTTGGATTCTTCTCTTGCAAGAATTCAACGTCGAAATTAAGGACAGAAAAGGGAGCGAAAATGTAGTTGCTGATCACCTGTCCCGTATGCTAGTGGAAGGAGAGCCAAATAAAGTCGATTTTGTGGATGATGTGTTCCCTTACAAAAAGCGCACATGCCATCGAAGAAATATACGAACCATGGTATGCTGATTTTGTGAATTTTCTTGCTTGTAAAATTATCCCTAACCATCTTTCTTCGCAAGAAAGAAAGAGATTTTTGTTTAAATGCAGGAGTTTCTTTTGGGATGATCCTTATCTTTACAAGCGCTGCAAGGATGGGCTATTTCGGAGATGCATACCAGACGAAGAAAAGATTGGTGTGCTAAGATTTTGCCATGACGAGGGCGGACATTTCGGAAGCCAAAAAACGGCCTTCAAAGTCCTCCAAGCCGGATTCTACTGGCCCTCACTTTTCGCCGACGCATACCAATATTGCAAAACATGCGATAGGTGCCAACGTTCGGGAGCAATAGGGAAAAACGACGAGATACCCTTGGTACCCAATCAAGTGATTGAGATCTTTGATATTTGGGTCATCGATTTCATGGGTCCTTTTCCGAGAAGTGGAGAGTACAAGTACATACTCGTAGGAGTCGATTACGTGTCAAAATGGGTGGAAGCAATTCCCACAAGGAGAGATAACTCCAAGATCGTCCTCAAATTCATCCAGGAGAACATCTTTAGCCGATTCGGGATGCCGAGAGCGATCATAAGCGACGGGGGCAGCCACTTCTGCAATAGGGTCTTTAATCGACTGCTGATCAAGTATGGGGTGCGTCACAAGGTGGCAACCCCTTATCATCCACAAACCTCGGGACAAGTAGAGACAAGCAACCGACAGATCAAGGGTATCTTGGAAAAAAACGTAAAACCAAACCGTAAGGACTGGGCATCGAAGCGGAGTGATGCACTGTGGGCTTACCGTACAGCCTACAAAACGGTGTTGGGCATGGGCCCATTCCGATTAGTTTATAGAAATCCGTGCCACCTTCCCATTGAGTTAGAGCATCGAGCGGAGTGGGCAATTCTCACATTGAACCTTGATTTGAATGAGGCCGGAGGGTATAGAAAGCTTGAGCTAAGCAAATTGGAAGAAATTCGCAACGACTCATATGAGACGGCATAGGCGAGCAAGCGAAAAATGAAGGAAGCACATGACAAAAAACTCGTCCCCAAAAGCTTGGAAGTCGGTAAGTTAGCTTTGCTTTTTAACTCTCGCTTCAAACTATTCCCAGGGAAATTGAGATCAAAATGGAGCGGTCCGTTCTTGATTACCGACATAAACGAATATGGAGCCGTGACTTTGCTTGATGAAAAGAGCAACTCCACTTTCCAAGTTAATGGCCATCGTGTGAAAACGTATCATGGGGGACCTATCTCGCCGAAAGATCACGAAGTGATAATACTCAATGATCCCCCTCAAGAAAGTTGAAGCACGTCTGAGGTATCGTCAAGCATAAGACGTTAAACGTTGCACTTCTTGGGAGGTAACCCAAGCTCTACTTTAGTGTATATATTTGTATTTATTCGTTGGGTAGAATTTGGCAGGTGCCACTGCAGTTTGAACGAGCGAATTACAAATTTCCAGAACTGACCGGTCGGTGACCTATTGATAACCGGTCGGACGAATCCAAGTGGGGGTGTCCGATCGGACAAGAATTGACACCGATCGGACGGTCCGTACGGGAGACTATTTTAGGAAAGTTATAACCATGCAAAGGAGGCCAAATGGGTAAGACATTCTGACAATATCTTATAAGGTAAGAAGGATCTTTAATTTGGGGGGTTTATTTTATTATGATTGAGTGTATATTTTCTTTCCCCTCCTCTTGATGACATAAACGAATATGGAGCCGTGACTTTGCTTGATGAAAAGAGGCAACTCCACTTTCCAAGTTAATGGCCATCGTGTGAAAATGTATCATGGGGGACCTATCTCGCAGAAAGATCACGAAGTGATAATACTCAATGATCCCCTCAAGAAAGTTGAAGCACGTCTGAGGGTATCGTCAAGCATAAGACGTTAAACGTTGCACTTCTTGGGAGGTAACCCAAGCTCTTGATCTACTTTAGTGTATATATTTGTATTTATTCGTTGGGTAGATATTTGGCAGGTGCCACTGCAGTTTGAACGAGCGAATTACGAATTTCCAGAACTGACCGGTCGGTGACCTATTGACAACCGGTCGGACGAATCCAAGTGGGGGTGTCCGATCGGACAAGAATTGACACCGATCGGACGGTCCGTACGGGAGACTATTTTAGGAAAGTTATAACCATGCAAAGGAGGCCAAATGGGTAAGACATTCTGACAATATCTTATAAGGTAAGAAGGATCTTTAATTTGGGGGGTTTATTTTATTATGATTGAGTGTATATTTTCTTTCCCCTCCTCTTGATTTGATTTTATTCTGAGAATCCTCTAACCTACCTCCTCAAATCCTATATAAACCCGCACCCCTGGACTCTTAATTCCACACCAAAATTTCCCTTCTCCTCTTTGATATTTGCAAGCATCAACCGAGACAACATGAATCACCACAACAACAACACTTATGGGTGGGTGTCGAGGAAAAAGCACGAAGACATGATCGAAAAGCTTGAAGAAGAAGCGGAGGAATACCGCCAACAAATCCATAAGTTGCAGAACGGACCTCCATTAATGCCTTGTCGAAGAACTTGATTATACCAAGAACATTGAGCGTCTCCACGGCATCCTGGACGAGGCGGACGCCGAGATAATGCGTCTCAAACGGAGAATCATTGAACTTGAGGAAGATGTTAAGGATTTGTACGACCTGGCTATGCACATATTCCTTCGCCTAAGTAGTCCGATAGGCTATTGACTGCGAGGGTTGAGTCTTATGAATGAATGATTTTTGGGGGGAATATAAAGTATATTATTCTTTAATAAACGAGCAATTTTTGCTCGAATTATTGAATAAATAAGTATTTTATGAATTGAATTGCTCTTACTTGATTTTCGATTTTGAATTTTTGCAGGACATCGCAATACTTATATGTTGTAATAATAATAATAATATATATATTATATAATATATATATATATATATATATATATAATATAATAATACAAATAAATGGAGAACAGTGCAGACCGGCCGGTCCAAGCACTTCAACCGATCGCACAAAAACTCACTGGACCGCAGTCCGACTGGTCAAACCACCTTGAACGATCGGACAAGACTTACTGGGCTTCAGTCCGATCGGACCACAGA
>BMAC01000812.1:445717-476346 GCA_014905375.1 Phtheirospermum japonicum | reverse complement strand
TTGATTTTATTCTGAGAATCCTCTAACCTACCTCCTCAAATCCTATATAAATCCGACAGACCGATCGGACGTCAGCCCAGATTATAAAACACCGATTATTTCAGACATAAAACACTTTACCCTAAACTCAATTTTCTTTCCCTTGCAGAGCAACAACATGAAATTCGCACTTGCAACTTCACCACTCGAGAATTCAAGGCCAACAACACGTCCGATCGGTGACTTAAACACACCCAATTGTTTCCGGCCGGAGATTTTGGGAATCAAGACTAACGCCCCCAAATCGCACCAAGCTTTCCCACCGTTTCCAAAGCAAGAAATTTAAGGTATTATGGCTGTAACTCGACTATATTGAACTGTTTGGGAGTTTGAGTTGCAGGTGTTGTGGGAATTGGAGTTTGTTCTGCACAATTTGGAACTTGAAGTATTGAGTTCTTAAGGCGCACACTACGTGTTCGACGAAAGGTCTGTGAGAAATTCAGTTGCTTGTTGTGAGTTTTTGCATCCGTCATGGCACCCGATAATCGTCAGAAGCGAGGAAAAATTTCAAGCACGGGCCCGAGCAACACCCGGGGTGGGTTAGCTCCTTTCGACCTCAAAGATAAACGTGAGGTCACACTATACAAATCCCTTTTTAAACGGGACGTCTACCACCCCCGTTTCACCAGCCTCGAATTTTGGGAGAAGGAGGCCGACAGAGGAGATAAAACGGTAGAAAAGTTCCTCAAGGGCATCGACGCCCTACAACTAAGGAAGTGGTCCGGTGTCAACCAACATGGGTTTCGAACCCTTATGCTCGAGTTCTTCACGACGTTTCAAACGTTAGCCGATGGGAGCTTCGAGTGTCGTTTCTAGAACAAAAAATTCCACACATCGACTGGTGACCTCGATGAAATCTTTGGGATCGATAGCCAAAAAAACCCAAGACCGGGTTTCAAAATCGACGACTACAACAAGAATGATTGGTGGGCCAAACTCTTGGGAGCACCACCTGAACCCGGGTTCCGTTTCAACTCGACATCCTCCATTGATCAGATAAAACTCTCATTTTACAAATTTTCTCGAAATAAAATCTACAATAAAGCTCGTGGCAATCAAGGAAATGGAATAAAAGGCTTAAGGGGGCTTATGGCTGGAGGATCAATGAGAGTTTTATCCGATCAATGGAGGATGTCGAGTTGAAACGGCACCCGGGTTCAGGTGGTGCTCCTGAGAGTTTGGCCCACCAATTATTCTTGTTGTAGTCGTCGATTTCGACACCCGGTCTCGGGTTTTTTCGGCTATCGATCTCAAAGATTTCATCGAGGTCACCGGTCGATGTGTGGAATGTTTGGTTCCGGAAACGAAACTCGAAGCTCCCATCGGCTAACGTTTGAAACGTCATGAAGAAATCGAGCATAAGGGTTCGAAACCCATGTTAGTTGACACCGGCCCACTTCCTTAGTTGTAGGGCGTCGATGTGCTTGAGGAACTTTTCTGCCATTTTATCTCCTCTGTTGGCCTCCTCCTCCCAAAATTCGAGGCTGATGAAACGGGGGTGGTAGACGTCCCATTTAACGAGGGATTTGTATAGTGTGACCTCGCGTTCGTCTTTGAGGTCGAAAGGAGCTAACCCACCCCGGGTGTTGCTCGAGCCCGTGCTTGAAGTTCTTCCTTGCTTCTGACGATTACCGGGTGCCATGACGGATGCAAAAACTCACAACAAGCAACTGAATTTCTCACAGACCTTTCGTCGAACACGTAGTGTGCGCCTTAAGAACTCAACACTTCAAGTTCCAAATTGTGCAGAACAAACTCCAATTCCCACAACAACTGCAACTCAAACTCCTAAACAGTTCAATATAGTTGAGTTACAGCCATAATACCTTAAATTTCTTGCTTTGGAAACAGTGGGAAAGCTTGGTGCGATTTGGGGGCGTTAGTCTTGATTCCTAAAATCTCCAGCCGGAAACAATTGGGTGTGTTTAAGTCACCGATCGGACGCGTTGTTGGCCTTGAATTGTCGAGTGGTGAAGTTGTAAGTGCGAATTTCGTGTTGTTSCTCTGCAAGRGAAAGAAAATTGAGTTTAGGGTAAAGTGTTTTATGTCTGAAATAATCGGTGTTTTATAATCTGGGCTGACGTCCGATCGGTCTGTTCTGTGGTCCGATCGGACAGAAGCCCAGTAAGTCTTGTCCGATCGTTCAAGGGGTTTGACCAGTCGGACTATGGTCCAGTGAGTTTTTGTGCGATCGGTTGAAGTGCTTGACCGGCCGGTCTGCACTGTTCTCTATTTTTTGTTTTATATATATATACATATATATTATTACAACATATAAGTATTGCGATGTC
Source organism: Phtheirospermum japonicum (assembly GCA_014905375.1). NCBI lineage: Eukaryota > Viridiplantae > Streptophyta > Magnoliopsida > Lamiales > Orobanchaceae > Phtheirospermum > Phtheirospermum japonicum. The sequence continues at coordinate 474,016 of BMAC01000812.1, read as the reverse complement.
CTGCAAAAATTCAAAATCGAAGATCAAGTAAGAACAATTCAATTCATAAAATACTTATTTATTTAATAATTCGAGCAAAAATGCTCGTTTATTAAAGACAATAACTTTAATTCCACCCCAAAAATCATTCATTCATAAGACTCAACCCTCGCAATCAATAGCCTGTCGGACTACTTAGGCGAAGGAATATGTGCATAGGCCARGTCGTACAAATCCTTAACATCTTCCTCAAGTTCAATGATTCTCCATTTGAGACGCATTATCTCGGCGTCCGCCTCGTCTAGGATGTCGTGGAGACGCTCAATGTTCTTGGTATAATCAAGTTCTTCGAAAAGGCATTCATGGAGGTCGTTCTGCAACTTATGGATTTGTTGGCGGTATTCCTCCGCTTCTTCTTCAAGCTTTTCGATCATGCCTTCGTGATTTTTTCTTGACACTCACCCATAAGCGTTGTTGTTGTGGTGATTCATGTTGTCCCGGTTGATGCTTGCAAATATCAAAGAGGAGAAGGGAAATTTGGTGTGGAATTAAGAGTCCAGGTGTGCGGGTTTATATAGGATTTGAGGAGGTAGGTTAGAGGATTCTCAGAATCAAATCAAATCAAGAGTAGGGGAAGAAAATATACACTCAATCATAATAAAATAAACCCCCCAAATTAAAGATCCTTCTTACCTTATAAGATATTGTCAGAATATCTTACCCATTTGGTCTCCTTTGCATGGTTATAACTTTCCTGAAATAGTCTCCCGTATGGACCGTCCGATCGGTCTGTTCTGTGGTCCGATCGAACTGAAGCCCAGTAGGTCTTGTCCGATCGTTCAAGGGGTTTGGCCGGTCGGACTGTGGTCCAGTGAGTTTTTGTGCGATCGGTTGAAGTGCTTGACCGGCCGGTCTGCACTGTTCTCCGTTTTTTTGTATATATATATATATATATTATTATTATTATTACAACATATAAGTATTGCGATGTCTTGAAAGAATTCAAAATCGAAGATCAAGTAAGAACAATCCAATTCATAAAATAATTATTTATTCAATAATTCGAGCAAAAATGCTCGTTTATTAAAGACAATAACTTTAATTCCCCCCCAAAAATCATTCATTCATAAGACTCAACCCTCGCAGTGAATAGCCTATCATACAACTCAAAGATAGCACACTTAACCATAGAATTCGTAATTTTAACGTCGAGAATCAGTTGACTGCAGCTAAAACGCGGCGAGTTTCCYCGATGACACTTTAGGTCATAGGCACATAAGGCCCCTGGTTTTAATCAATAGGTATAGCACGCCGGGATGAACCCGATGACAACGTTTGGTCACAGACAACTTTAGGTCTGCGTCTATATTAAATTTTATAAACATCGAATTTCATGATACACATAGCACATAGATTTGAGCATGTAAAATTTAACATAGACAAGTCGGTGGTCCTTTTCTCGTAAAAATGTCGTGGAAAATCGAGTGAGATGCACGTAGTTGAAATCCTAAGTTCCGTATTGCTCGTCACCTAATCAATTAGAAAATATATTTAATTAGTATTTTTCATATATAAAATCATGATAATAATATTAATATTAATATTGATAATAATAATAGTAAAAATAATAAAATGATAATTATAAATAAAACTGGACTGGAATGCAGTTTTATAAAATATTTTGGGGCTGGATTGAGGGTTTTTGGCGAGCTGTGAGTTAAATTGTATGGTGACAAAGGCTGGGGGTTTAATTGAAAGGATGGCTAGAGGATGGGGGTCAATCTGGGATTTGGAAAAGTGGGCTGGTATAAAAGGGCAGAAACCAGCCCTTAGGCTTAAATCACGTCTGTCCCTTTTTCTTTCTTCCTTCTCCAAAGTCGGGATCGGCAAAATTGGCCGCAGCAATCCCTCCTCCATCGGTCCTCGACGGCAGCAACCCATAGCAGTTACAAGCGGCGCAGGCAACGGCAAATCGGACAGCGGGCAAATGGCGGTCTCCTCCCTTCCTCGATCGTCGTCGTCGGCTGGAAGTAAATGCGCTGCTCCGCTCCGCTCGGCAGTTGGGATGATAGCGGCCAGCGGCTGTGGGGAAAATTCAAGGTAGCTCGGCTGGGTTTGGGTACGATCGGTTCTCCTTCCTCAAATCAGAAATCGACATTCGCCGATCGACCTGGCACCAGCAAAACGGCGGCGAAGGCGACAATCGATCGGGTCCTTCTCGTTTGATTGCCCGTACGACAGTGGCTCGGCGAACGGCGGCAGTGGGTCAACGTGGGGTGGCTTCGGTTGGTCTTCGTGGGTTGTTGGGTTGCGATTTGGGATTAGCCGTGGTTTGGCTATGGTTGAATTGGACGGTGGCTGTTTGCAAGCACCTTGGCGGCAAGCTTGGAGGTGGTGGCGATTTGGTGGGTTGGTGATGGAGCTACAGTTGTTCGGGTGCAGAGATGGTTTCAACCGAGGATCGTCGGGGTTGGCGACTCGGCTGGTGGTTTGGAAATTGTTTGATGTTGGCGACTTATTGATTTTGGCAGCGGTGAATTTGTTGGAATCGGTGGTGGGGATGATTATTATTTGGCAGCCGAAATTTGGATTAAATGGTTTCTTTTTGTTCTTTGAAGACAAAGAGATTAGAAAAAAAAGGAGTGGGTTTTACTTGCTTGCGGCTGTACTATGCAGAAATTGTGTGAAAAGTGGGGTGGGTTTGGGATTTTGCTTATAAGCCAATGATGGTTTTTAATTTAGGAAAGTTAGGGTTGAGGTTTAGTGGACTCGATTTGTTGTTGGGCTCATTTTAAAAGTTCGAAAAGAGTCGACCCAATGACGACATAAGTTTTAAATCAAATAATTCCGTGAACGACCCAATAGTATTTTAATAAATGATTAAAATAACTATAATACAAATAAATTATAATAATTTTAGAAGTTGAGATTATTTTAAAACTAAAATCTACTAATTTGATTATAATAAAATTTTAAAATAATTTATGATAATATATATAGAATACGACTAAATTATAATAGTTTTAAAATTTTAGGTGTAKAATAGAATTATCAATCGCGTTAGAAATCCTATTAAATAGAATTTCTTAAACCGGTTAAAACTAAAAGTAGAAAATAATTTATGGCGACGAGCTTGGAACTAAGATTATATTTTTGATTCACAATGATAAATAATAATAATAATAAAATAAATGTATATGGTGGATGGGTGTTACAATATCGTAGTCCTCTATCAACAATTGTGTACAAGCACTTCTAACTGTAATATACTCGGCTTTAGCTGTAGAAAGAGAAATACAATTTTATTTTTTACTATAACATGAGATAAGATTATTACCCAAGAAAAAACAATCCCTTGTAGTACTCTTTCTATCCACAACATCCCCAACCCAGTTCGAGTCAGTATAACCCACGAGTTCAGTACCAGTTTCTTTAGAGTACCAAAAACCCAATTCAGTTGTACCAGCTATATATCTAATCATTCGTTTAACAGCTTTTAGGTGTGACTCTTTAGGTTTTACTGATATCTAGCACATAGACACACACTACACATGATATCAGGCATACTCGCTGTTAAGTACAAAAGACTTCCTATCATGCTCCTATGTATGGTGTTCTCAACACCATTACCAACATCATCTCTTGATAGTTTCGTGGTTTTGCGTAACGGTATTTTCTTATGCGTTTCATTCTCTAACCCAAATTTTTTAATAAGATTCTTAGCATATTTGGTCTGAGAGAGAAAAATACCGTCATCCAATTATTTAAATTGCAAACCAAGAAAGTAAGAGAGATTATCTTCCATGCTCATCTCAAATATGTCAGACATTCGAGATATAAAATATTTCTCCATCTGCTCATTAGGAGCTATGAAGCTTACCAACATTTCACATCCAGAAATTATATCATCTACATAAATCTGGACAATCAAGATGTGCTTATTTGATCTAAGAAGAAATAAGATCTTGTCAGCTTCCCCTCGTCTAAACTTTATAAAGAGCAAGTGTTGAATCAACCTTTCATACCAAGCTCTGGGAGCTTGTTTTAAACCATATAAAGCTTTTTTCAATTTTAAAATAAAGTCTGGTTTGTGAGGATCTACAAACCCTTTAGGTTGCTCTACAAACACTTCTTCACTTAAAACTCCATTAAGAAAAGCACTCTTTATGTCCATTTGATGTAGAGATATTTTCATATGACAAGCAACAACAAGTAAAAGTCTTACAGATTCAATGCGAGCAACAGGAGTAAAAGTTCCATCAAAATTGATACCCTCAATTTGAGCATGTGCAACCAGTCGAGCCTTTTTCCTCACAATATTGCCTGTCTCATCCACTTTGTTCTTGAGATCCACTTTGTTCTTGTTATATGTGAATTTTCGGGACGAAAAACTAAATCCCAAACATCGTTCTTGGCAAATTGATCTAACTCCTCTTGCATTGCCTTTACCCAGAATTCATCCTTAAGAGCATCCTCCACACGCTTGGGCTCTGTTTTGGAAAGATACAAAGACTCTCGAATTTTAGAACAGTTGGTAGATAAGCAAACATACCTAACCATTTCTTTGAAGTTTATTTGACGCTTTTATGTACTTCATTCATCGAGATCTCCAATGATTTGACCCGTGGGATGGTTCCTCTGAATTCTTGATGGTATATCCCTCTGATGTAAGTCAATGGGATCAGCTGAATCTTCCTCGTCTGGATCAGAATCTGACTCCAGAGCAGCTTGAGTAGGTGTTGGGTTTGATGTTAATTCTCCAGAACTGTCACCACCAGTTTTTTTCAGTTTCAACACCTGCATCTTCGATTTCAACACCTGCACTTTCATCTACACCAGCCGTGACATTATCTTGAGGATCTTGATCATATACCAGATCATTATCTTCAACAGTTTAACATCACTTATCAAATCATCAAACATGACGTTAACAGACTCAAACATGCTACGTGTCTTGAGATTAAACAGCCTATATGCATGACTGTTTTTGAGAATATCCCATGAAGATGCATTTATCACTTTTTGGATCAAGATTAGCAAGATGATTTCTATTGTTAAGCACATAACAAATACATCGAAAGACATGAAAGTAACCCAAGTTCGATTTTTTACCCAACAACAATTCATAGGGAGTGACACAAGACCCTGGTCTAAAATACACCCTATTTATTATATGACATGCATTACTCATAGCTTCAGCCCAACAACATTTTGCAGTGCCATTAGAAATGAGCATAGTCCTAGTCATCTCAGCAAGAGACCTATTTTTACGTTCAACTATGTCATTTTATTGGGGGGGGGGGGGGGGGGGGGGGGGGGGGTGATCGGTGATGAAAACTCATGACTTATACATACTTTTGAACAATAGTTTGAAAAATATGCATTCTCAAATTCCTTTCCATGATTTGACCTAATCTTACCAATATTCACACCAAATCGCACACACAACCTTTTTGTAATTTTTTTAAATACTTCAAAAGCCTCATAATTTTCTTTTAAAACTTCTACCAATGTAAAACGAGAAAAATCATCTACAATCAAAAGAACATACCTCTTACCACCAAGTCTCTCAACTTCAAGTGGTCCCATAAGATCCATATGAAGGAGTTTGAAACAGTATGAGGTAGTGAGACTTTGTACATTAGGATGTGACACCCTGACTTGCTTTCCTTTCTGACATGCCTCGCATGCCCGAGTTTAGGAAGCCCATTCACAGCTTCCTTTTTGTCTAACCTTTCCAGCATCTTGTAGTTGACATGCCCGAGTTTTTGATGCCACACCTCAGCATCACTCAATTGAGATAACTTGCAAAACACATCACCATTGATTTGGTAGCAGTTATCAGAAGTCCTCTGACCAGTGAGGATACATGAACCATCCTCGTCATAGACTTCACACTTCTCACGATTGAACTTAACACTGAAACCACCATCGCAGAGATGGCTTATGCTTATCAGGTATTGCAGTAAGACCTTCTACCAACAAAATATTCTCCAGCTTTACAATACCAGGAACATGAAGAGTTCCTTGGCCAATGATCTGGCCATTTTCACCTCCACCATATTTTACCTTTCCTCCTTGAAATCTGACGATGTTGCAAAGTAGATCTTCAGGGCCGGTCATGTGCTTGGAGCAACCACTATCGAAGTACCAGGCTCCGGGAATGTGGGATTTCAGGAATGTATAGATCATATTGAATTTGATCTCATTCTTCTTAACCCAGACATGTTTGGACCTGGTGTTGGTTTTGGTGTAAGTAATATGGAAACTGTCATGGGACTCAGCAGACAACCTTGTCTTCTGAAACTACCTTTTTTCGCCAACAATCTTCCAGCAGAAAGGTCGAATGTGACCTGGATCACCACAGTGATGACACACATACTGTCTTCTTCTCCTCTTGTGGCGTTTGGTCGATTCTGTTTCTCGCTTGATGTTGGTGTTTGTTGATTTGATTTGTACCCTATTCCGTGTCTCAAGGTTTTTGGGAAACTCATATCCAGAATTTCGTCAAGTTTTGCCTTGCCCTCATTGAGTTTTGAGATGGTTCCTTAGACCTTCTTCAATTCAGTTTTCACTCGTTCTAGCTCATCATCCTTTTTGGTGAATGACGATTCCAATCGAACAATTATATTCAGTTGATCATCCTTTTCCTTGGTCAGTTTGTCCACCTCGATCATAAGATCCTTGACTTTGAGTACTTGTATTTCCCAGCAAGTAAATAATTGCTTATGCTCAATGCTCAGCTTCTCGTACTCGTCAAGAGATTTATCAACCTCTGCATTCAGGCACAAGGTGTTGGTTTCGGTGTTACCAACACGGATGTCATCATCCCACACAACATTAGAGAACAAGGCTGGAACTGATTTAGGCGAGTCAGAATCATCATCATCTTCATGGTACTCTGTAGTAATCAAGCTCTTCTTTCTGAGAGTATTCGCACATTTATTTTTATAATGTCCCCAACCTTTGCATTCATGACATTGAACTTCACTAAGGGGCATTGGGGAGCTAGATGTATTGGATATGGAAGGCGAATACTTGGACCTGAAAAGTGTGCGCCAGAAAATTTTGGTGTAGGCACCTGTGTCTTGATCTTTGAACTTGATCCTCCAATATTGTTTTTCTTCTTTAAGAACTTATTAAAACGTTGAGTTACATAGGCTACTTCTTCCTCAAATGTGGTAGTTTCGATCTTTTTAAGTAACCCTTTCAAATCAAAATCTTCATCATCGTTATCGAAGTTAACATCAGAGGAGAGAGCAACATTCTTCTCTTTTGAGTTGAAACCAAGATGTCCATCTCAAATGTCTTGAGTGAGCCAACTAAAGCGTCGAAATCTAAATCGTCTATGTCCTTGGATTCTTCTATGGCTACCACTTTAATACTGAATTTCTTTGAGATGGATCTGAGTAGCTTTCCCACAAGACGTGAGTTGCTCATTGCTTCACCAAGTTCCCCGCACTCGTTTGCGATGTCTGAAAGCCTCATCGCATAGTCCATGATGGACTCTTTTTCATCCATCCTCGTCGACTCGAAAGTAGCAGCCAACATTCTTAATCTTGACCTCTTTACACTTTGGGTTCCTTCGCACACCCTCTGCAACGCACCTGACTCGCATTTTTTGATTACTTTGTAGTAGTTTGCGTCAACATATCCACAAAGGGTGTTGATGCACTTAGAATTCCAGTTTGAATTTGCTATCTTATCAGCAGTTCAGTCTATTTCTTTCTTGATGATAGTGTCTCCATTAGCATCGGTAACTCGAGGCTTTTCCCATCCAACCAAAATGGTTCTCCACGCTCGTTCGTCGATATTTTTTATATGCCACCACATCTTCTGTTTCTAGAGAGAGTAGTTCTCTCCATTAAGGATCGGAGGCCGTGGATTGCCTTGAGCATCCATAGCACCTAACAAATAAGGATCAGTACTTAGTACGTCAAGTAACCCGCTTTAGATGTCAATTGTACATTCGTAGGTTTATGGTTAATAAAAATAAGTATCAATAAGACGATGTTACTTTCAGTGTTACAATCACCGAAACTAACATCAAACAGAGTTTAACAAAAATAAGCAGCAGAAATAGATAAGATAAACACAGCAATTTAAATTCCGTTCACAAGTAAAAATACTTGTGAACTTTGGTATACAAACTCGAAAACTATATTACTTTTCTTGTTCAAGATCATACATAAAAGATATAAAGTAATGTATGAGAAACTAGAGTATCAAACACTATGATACTAAAAATACTTGTCATCGTGAAGGATGATCTTCTCCGTTGGTCACGCAATTTCGAAAACCTTCTTGATCTTGGGCAATGGCTTCAAGTATGTAACTTGCTTGTGTTTTTCCTTGATGATTGCGTCGTTCTTGCATCGTAATATCCGTGTGCAAGTTGTCTTCTCTTGTGTCTCCTCCTTGTCTTAAATAGAATAGTTCTATACTTGGTAAACAATTAAACCAAGTTCTAAATATAATCTATAAAACTAAATAAAGTTTTAAATACAATCTATGAAACAAAATCTAGATTCATAATTTCTTTTGTGCCCAAAAAAGGCAACAACTAAAAAAAATTTATCAAAAATAAAATTCTCTTCACACGTAATAAATTATAAACTTAAAAAGTGTATTTGTCCACTTTAACAGGTGTCCGGTACTCATTAGAGTTAATTGCTTGGAGCTAAGAACGAGTTGTGTACAAGATTTATTTATTTTTGAGAAAGAGTTGTGTACACTATTAAATGATCATATAATTTTTAAAGTATTAGACAACTCAACAGTCTAATAATTACACTTATGACATAATTCAGTTATCTTTTCAGTTCACACTCTTCTTAAAATGTTTAAAATACCTCCTTAAAACTAAATTTCCCATTAAATAATTTTGCAAATTGATGTGTTGATTTAACTCAATAAAGCATTAGTTGAGATTAAAAAAAAATGATTAGAGAGGATATGCAAAGCGCCACGAAATCAAGACAATAAGTTGCAACACTTTTATATATAGGTAAAAAAATAGCTGGCAGAGTAACAAGCCCGTTTTATTTCCTGCTTCTAATCAAGAATATCTAATCAATCTAAATGTCATCTAAATCTCCAAGTGTTATAAATCCTGCTATTCATCTTGGGCTGTTTGGCAAAATACCAATCACCAGATTGTCAGCCTAATTACCTGCACAAAAAGGAAAAAAAATATACTTTAAAAAACAAAAAACCAGTGATAAAGATAACATTCAAATGTACACATATTTCTACAATTAGTATTGACACATTAATATGTTTAATCAAATCTTGCTAGATGGGACAAAAAAATATTTTAGATGCAGTAATCCTGTTTCAACTATTAAAGTAACAGACAATCAAACAAGGCATAAAACTTGGAACACCACTTAAACACGAGTCAACGTGTCACTACTGTATTGGGTCAAAAATGGATTTATCCATCTTATCCCATCCATCACATGAACACCTGAAGTCAGTCCATGATGTTGAAAGCCATAAAAAGAAAAAAAAAGGCATCAGATTGATGTTAACACTTCCAAAATAGGCAAACACAAAATTGCATCATTCCAAAAAGAAAAATAAAAAAAGAAAATCAAACATTTCAAAAGTACTACCTTTAAAATTCCCAAAGAACTCTTTACTTTACCAATGAGACAAGTGGTAAGAAATCAATAAAACCACGGGGAGTGCTATATTGAAGAAAGGAATGACCTGCAAAATAGCAAAACAACCAAAAATAAAAATAAAAAAATTATAATCTGAGAAGAAAATCGTAAAAAAATAATAAATAGTAGAATTTATATATCCTTACATTTTTCCAGGAACCCGAAGGATCTCCTCCCTGTGGATCAGAACCACCAGGATGTGGATTAGAACCAATATTATACACAGGAGTAGCATCCGGATAATACAGCCCGTAATTCCTCTCAGACAACGGGCCGGGCTTCAAATTCTCGTTAAACAGCGCGAAAATAAAGACATCGACCGGCACGTTGGGTTTAGCCGGCGTCCCCTGATTCTGCTTAATCCTGTTAAACAGATTCCCATTGTACAAGCCCGCATTCTGCACCGTGGCCCCCACCTCATCCTGATCACCCTTGGAGGGCCAGCCCGTTTCCGACACTTTAACTTCCAAATCCGAAAAGCCCAATAACTCGATCGCCGCATAAACCGCGTCGATCTGCGCGTACAGCATGTTATCGTAATGCAAATTCGTACCCGGATCGACCATCCCGGGATTGGGCTCGAAAAGCACGTAGCTCAAGGGAATGTGCTCGGGCTCGGCCTTGTACGCGAAAAACGGGTACGCGTTTATCAGAAACGGCGATTTATTCTCGGCGTGGAACTTCAAAATGCCTTGAAAGTAGTCGACGAGCTCTTTCCGGAACGAGCCCGCCGACGGGGGGTAGGAGTTACCCATGATGTCGTACGCATGGGCCGTCGTGACGTAGATGTTGTTGTGGAGCCCGAGGGTTTGGATGGCCCGGTTAACGGATTGCATTGCGGGTAAGAGGTTGGACTTCAAAACATCGTCGGTGCCGGTTAGGATCTCGTTCCCGACGGCGATGGACTTGATTTTGGTATGGGGGAGAAAGGGTTGGACCTTTTGTTGGACCCAAGTTAGGGCTTGGGCCGGGTCGGTCATTTCCTGGACCAACTCGTTGCCGATCTCGATTACGAGTTCGACGCCTGTGTTGGCGAAGGCGGTTAGGACGTCGGGGTCCGCGTCGTACAGTCTGACGCGGGTTATGTCGATGGAGTGGAGGAGGGATGCTACACGTGGCGGTGGCGGGATATTGTCTGCGATGCGCCCGTAGTTCACTCCCAATCCGAGGCCATGGATGCTGGATAATAATGAATCTAACATATAATATATAATAGTAATCAAGAATTTTTAAATTCTGGCGGCAGAGAAAATAAAAATTCAAATATTCTGAATTATTTGGTCTTTAAAAGAAAACTAAAGAAAGCTGTGTTGACTAATTAACAACAAAACTAATAAATTCCTTCAAATTTAAAAAAAAAAAAACTAAAAAAAACTACAAAACTAAGGGAACTTTACATGCAATTCCACAGAAACTCAAAGTAAAATGAATCTTGTATTGAAATTGCAAAGAAAAACAATGAAGAAGAGGAATAAAAACCTGAAAATAAGAAGAGGATGAGAATAAAAACGGCCATTACAAACAACTCGGTTAAATCTCTCAGCCACTACACTGGGTTTAATGCCTACTACATCTCTCTATTTATATGTACGCCCACACGTTAAATATCTTTTTTCCGTTTTCTATTTCACACGGTAGATTAAGGTGAGTTGGCATCAAATTTTTTTTAATAGAACTAATATTTCATTTCCCTTTTCTCTTTTTACAAATTTATATGGTCCTAACATTTTTAAAATCAAGCCGCCATATTTTGAAGCTTGTGACAAGGTTTTTTTTTTTTGTTTTTTTTTTTTCATCTCTTTTTTCAGTTATTTATCTTATTTTTTTAATTTTCCCATGTCCTAAACAATAGATATGATAGCCTAGATTCATTATTTATTTTAGTAAAGGTAAATATACACCCCATAATACAAATAGCAGCATCCAAAAATAATGGATTGATATTTATGAACATATAATGCTCTCGCATGATATTCTCGTTATCATATACTTATATTTCATCACGTATTTAATAGCATGTGAAATCTTTCTTGCATTTATAAAATTGGATAAGATTTTATATTTATTTTTTTACAGTATTATAATACTTTTATAAAATACTTACCTTTTTTTTTTTTAGTTTTTGACTAATGTACCCTTCAATTTAGATAGTTTATACTTCTAAATTACCTCACAATCTCTCTCTCATCACACATAATCACCATAATCATTAACATAATAAGAAATATTTTGGAATAATGTAGGAGTAAAATGAGAATAATATATATCTTCAAAACAATTATGTAATTTATTACATAATCAAACCTCTAAAAAAATTTGATTGGGAAATGTATTGTTCTTGATAATACTAACTTTAACCTATCCGATTAAATTTATTTCACTACAAAGAAAGAATAAACAAATAGAAAATTGAGGAATTATTACGGTAGAGAAACCCATATTCCTTCTAACAATCGCAGTTTCGAGTGAATACATCCCTCCAAAATATCCTCTTCGGTAGAGGAAAAATCGAGGGAGTTTTTGTTCTTCGAAGAAATTGATGGAATAACTGAGGAATTTGCGAAATTCTCGTCATACGATCACGTTATCCATCAAAAAAACCAAGGAAATTTTAATCCCTTTGGAAAACCGAGGAATAGTATTCCCTTGAAAATTCCGAGGGTATTGTAAAATCCCTTGGTTTTTTACCAATTTAAATTTTCCAAGGGAATGGATTAACTCTTTTTTTTTAATTAATTAACTTATTTATTATTATATAATCTGTTTATAAATAAAATATTGAAATAATAAAAAATGCAAAACAAAACACAAATTGAAATACCTAGAATATTTTTACAATATATAGTCGTAAACAAAAAATGTCATAAAAGTTGTTTGATTTATCACAACTACTATATATGTCGTCTACGGGGAGGCTGCTGCTAGGACTTCAAAAACGCTACAAACGCCAGGACAACTTTCTCATCTACCCGGGAAATCTGCGTCGCATACTCCTGATGTTGTTGCGCACGTGCTTCTCGAAGAGTAAGTACTTTCTTCGATCGCTTGATGGGCTCGTCTTGTGGCCTCGAGCTCCTCATACTGTGCCCAAAGTAGGTCCCAATGGGACTGGAGCTGCGTATAGAGTTCCACCACTTGAGTCCTATATAATGATGCGAGGAAGAAGAAGTGCCCCTGTAACCCTTCAAAGAAGACATCAACTTCCCAAAGCAGTTGATGTCGTAATGTCGGCTACATCAAGATAAATAAGGTTCTCATCAAGATCCTGTGATGAAGCACATGCTTCATCCCTACATCTCTGCAACATCTCCTTAAATTCAAATCGTTCATAAATTCCACATCTCTCTAAAACACAAAGAACAAGTTAATTTGTAAGTATTAAGCATAATAGATACTTACATTCATCACGTGTAATTTGTTATCAACAAACATGCCGTCATTCTTCTTGTGCATATGTATAGAAATCTCATACGCAGTGGCCAGTCGACCCTTCTCCCGTTTCTATATTCAAAGAAAATCATCAAATAATTAATATTAAACTAAAAAATAAAGTTACTTAAAATATCTAGTAAATGATTAATCGCAGACTTAGACTCTCTTGCGTGCTTTGAAAACCCGGGCCACTAGGCTCGCTTTGCCTATTCGCGCTACGCTGATCGGATTTGGTGCAGTTTTCGGGCTTATCCCACTCTGTCTGCCACGCCCTAGTTGAGTTGCATGAAAGATGATAAAATTATTTATCATTTATAATACTAAAACGTTATAATTTACACACACAAAAAAAAAAAAAAACGCTTACCTTCAAACATCTTCATCAACGCCACTTTGGCATTTTCTCACTCTTCGCCCCTGCTTATACTTGTTAAGTCGTTGGCCGTACTTTATCCGCATCCCATTGTAAAATGTTTTTTGCACATCTACCTCTCTATATAGATCCACAACCCGATAAAAACGATTGTAAAAAATAAAATATTTATAATTAACATATATACGGTTATCAACAAAAATTAATGAATTATACATGCATAAATTATTTACCTTGAATATAGCCCACCACGAAGCACGTCTATGATCAGGGACCGCCTTCCATATCCATATGACAGGACTAAACTCCATCTCGACGATCTCTTTGTAAATATTCAAAGTTTTCTTCCTCTCGCAATGTAGTCTATAATTGTGTTAATAGTTAAAATATTATTTAATAAAAACGGTGATTTGAAAATTATAACTACTAATTTATTTATATGTCGCTAATAAAATAAAACTCCCATCGACCACCTGATGAAATTGCTGCAGGCCGAGACGTACCAGCATTAGACAGCGTGGATGAGATGAACTCTAGTGGAGTCACTATAGTCGTTGATGCCGGTGAATCGAGACCCACATAGTCCGTCATCATGATTTCTAAGTGATGTGACGAAGAGGACGATGCAAGATCTCTGGATCATTCTGGAGGCATTGACGATCAACCTGAACCGCGTCCATAACCCCTCATCGACCTCAGGAAAAAATACATATAATATGAGCTTTTCACAAAATATAAATATACCAATCGGTTAAAATAAGGACATATAAAAATACGACTATTTTACAAGATCTAAGTACAAATAAACTAGTTAAAATATTACACATATTTCAACTATTTCGATGACCCGTTTAAACTACTCATCTGAACCGACTCTTTCACTATCAAAGTTATCATTTAATTCTTCTTCGGTTATATCTTGATCAGTGAGTAACACATCTTCTTTATCATCATCTGTCTCTTCAATAAGTTTGTCCACGTCATTGTCAGACTGGTGATGTAAATGGAAATCGACATCGGCCAATTGTATTGAATTGAGTGTATCAACTACTTCCATTTGAAATAATTTCTACCTAGAGGCTCGTAAACTACATATTTGATCTCGCTTTAATTTTACACATAACCCACCAACCCATATTGTCTATTTTAAACTCGAGTATGCTACAATAGTAAACTTGAAACAACCAAGGTAGCAAGTACACAAAGACTCATATCGATTGAGTCTAGACGCTTGTGATTGCGATATCGACAAGGCTTATAATGAGCGATGAATCTTTGTGCATTCAGGAGTTGGAATCAAACCAGTCACATTTGAACAATAGTATATTTTACTCCATTCGCCATGTGTAATTGAATTCCAAAATTCTATGAGACAACCGTACTAATTAAGCTCGCTTGCCTCATAGTTTAATCCTTTTAATACATATACAATTGCTCGCTTTTTTTTTTTTTTCAGATTCGTGGTTGACTATGTGAAATCTATAGCCATTTTCGAAAATCACAAGTTTTTATAAATTTAAAAAATCCATTACTGGTGGGACAAAACCTCCCAGACGGCACCGTACACCACGTCACTCCCGACGTCCACCATATACCACAAATCCAACAACAGTTCACCCACTTTCAAAAACCATAAGTTTTTAAAATTTTAGAAGATTCATTATACGAGGGACAAAATCTCCCGGCCGTGCCCACCAAGTCATAAAGTCCTGACGTCACCATATATCACAAAATCAACATCCAATCACCACTTTCGGAAATCACAGGCGTTTAAATTTTAAAAATCCACTATTGGGGGAACAAAACCTCTGGGACGGTGTCGTACATGATTTCATAAACTCCTTACGTCGCCATATACCATAAAACCAACAACGACCAATTACGACACCATTAGCTAATCAACACATCAATATATTCACAATAATCTATAAATAAAAAATAATTCAAGAATTTCATAAACCCCCCATATGATTTCAATAGTAAGCCTTCTTAATTGAAATCCATAAGTGAATCATATTTAGGTAATTAACCCCTAAACTAATTTAATCACATAACAAACCCTTAATTGAATCATAATTCAGTAATTAACCCTTAATCTAATTTAATTACATAACAAACCCCAATTAAACCATAACTAATGTAATTAACCAATTTAATTACGTAAACAAATCACTAATTTAGTTCTAATTATGTTATTAATCTATAATAGAACCAGAAATAGTAATTAACCCTAATTTAACTTAATTACATAACAAATTCTAATTTAATCTTAATTGTGTAATTAACCCCTAATCTAATTTAATTACATAAAAACTTTAATTGAACCATAATTAAGTAATTAACCCTAATATAATCTAATCTAATTATGTAACAAACTCCTAATTTAGTCTTAATTATATAATTAGTCCCTAATTAAATTATAATTAGGTAATTAACCCCTAATTACATAATATAGTCCTTAATCAATCCCGAATTTAATTTAGTTACACCCAATTGAACCCTAATTTGAACTAATTATATAATAATAAATCAAAAATTAAACAATATATCAAAATATACCAAAAATATATAAAAATTTTAAAAACAAAAGCTAAAAAAAAAAAACGAAACTTACCCCGTTGATTCACCAGGCTTTGTTGGCGAGCAACGGAGGTGGCGGTAGTAGAGGCAGCTTCGTTGGCGGATGGTGGACATCAGCGACCTGGAGTGGTGAACCAGTCTCGCTTGTGGACAATGACGATCGAAGGTGTGTTGCTCGGCAGTGTGTGTCCTCGACAACAGTCCGCGATGACGTTTTTGTAGAGGGGCGAGGCAGGGTGGCAAAAATTACTAGTACAAAAACAGGATTCAAGAACAGGGATTTAAGAACGCCTYAGGWDGMGGCGTTCTTAAATGTCAGGCGGTGGCATTTTTGTAATAAAAGTGTCACATACGAGAACGTCTTTTTCAAAGACGTTCTAGTATACTGGATATCCAGAACGTCGTTAAAAAGACGTTCTCGTATGTTAGATATCCAGAACGTCGTTAAAAACGACCTTCTCGTATGTTAAATATCGAGAACGTCTTTAAAAACGACGTTCTCGTATGTTAAATATCGAGAACGACTTTAAAAATGACTTTCTTTAAAGTATTATTAAGAACGCCTTTAAAAAGGCGTTCTTGTATGTCATATTATTTATATATTAGAATACACCCACAAAATCAATATTTTTAATTAAAAAATAAAATAGAAACCCTTATCCCTTCTCTCCCGATCCGTCTCTCCTCTGCCATTCATTTCCACAATCTTACCTACACTCACGAAACAGACGGCGAGAAAACCCAACAGAGGCAAGTCTCCGAGGAAGCAGCCGGCGACTAGGGCGGCGAGGAAATTTGCTCCGACGACTCACCGAGGAAGCAGCTGGCGACTAGGGCGGCGAGGAAATCTGCTCCGGCGACTGGAGGCATCAAGAAGCCCCATCGGCGGAGGCTCCCTCCGCCCTTTCGCGGCGGTAATTGACGTCTGCTCCCCAGTTGGTGGCTGTCGGGGTTCAATTGCAGCGCCGACAAACCCTACTAGGGTTAAACCGGACTGGTATGCCTTTCGTTTCACACTAGCGACGAAGAAGAGGATGCTGATTAGGACAGGATGATGGTTAGCGTTCTTTTCCCCCTTCTTATTTTTTCCGGTTTTGCACAAGGTTTTTTAGGTTTAATTGTTGGGTCTTGTGACTTGATTTGGGGATTTATGTTTTTCTATGCAGCCAAGGTTAGATTCTATCCTGTGTTTGGTTCTAAAATTCTGCTTCAATTGTTTATTATTGAAGTGCTAATTGTTACGTTTTATGGTCTAGTTATTTGCAAAATAAATGTGTTCTAATGGAGTTGGAACCTAGGGCTATTCCCGTCTTCGTTTGCTGGAGTATTCGACGGTGATGCCATGCTCAGATCGACGACGAATCAAATTGGTCAAGACGATATCGTTTCTCTCTCTCTCTTTTCTTTTTTTACCATTTTTGATTATTTACTTTGTGTATTTAATTAATTCTGCCCTTGAGCTTTGTCTGGCAGCGGTATGATCATGACAGCAGCTTTCACGGCCCGAGTACGAGAACAGGCTGCAACTGCAGGGGTCTGCAGGTTATAATTACGGGAAGCAGTTTCTAATTGCTTCAAAGAGGAAACAACTTAATTACCTAAAAATTTAATTTTAATTAGTTTTAATTAACTCTTAATCTGTAATCATCTAGTGGAAAACTTTGTGCTAGCTGTTGGCATCTCTAGAGGTTCATCGACTTTAAGAATATTCAAAGAAGTGGTTTTAATTGTTAATAACAAATTGCACATTTTCTCTATATTTAGTGTCAAATGGCTAAAACTAATGTAATTTAGAATGTTTCTGTCTGGCAGGCTGCAAAGATCGTCAAACAGTTTAGGACGATTATGGGTGTCGAGAATAAACAGTTTAGGACGATTATGGGTGAAAAAAGAAAAGAAATTGAGCCTCTCCAGCAGGCTCTCGGCAAGTTGAGGGGTTCGGGAGGTGGAGAGAGAGGCTCGGCTGGTATATGTTCGTCCGAGGAGGAACTCAATGCTGTCGTAAGATTTTGATTTATATATTCTTTATTATTGCAAAAAATACCCCTGATGTTTGGGATACTTACAAACAATAAAAAAAACTCAAAAGTTTTCAAAATTACAGAATCAAACCTCAAGAGTTTTATTTTTAAAATATTATTTACCAACGAATAACATTTGTCGCTAACATTACATTATCTATTCCAGAATCAATAATATCACAATGATTAGTAATATCCTTTACACCCTTAGACATCGTAAAAGTTGTGTTTTTACCATTTTTCTTTTCATTTATATTTGGCGACAAAATCCTGCAGGCTACTCTAATTTCTCTCTATATATCCATGTAGTATATTATGTATTTCAGCTAGTAGTGTTTAGGTTAAAATTGAATCATAAGAAATTATTCGTGGCGTTCAAGATTTTATCGTAATTTCACTTGTTATTTCTTATTTATAGTCATTTCTTATGGCGCAACACTTTCAAAAACCATAAGTTTTTAAAATTTTAGAAGATTCATTATACGAGGGACAAAACCTCCCAACCGGTGCCCACCAAGTCATAAAGTCCTGATGTCACCATATATCACAAAATCAACATCCAATCACCACTTTCGGAAATCACAGGCGTTTAAATTTTAAAAATCCACTATTGGGGGAACAAAACCTCTGGGACGGTGTTGTACATGATTTCATAAACTCCTTACGTCACCATATACCATAAAACCAACAACGACCAATTACGACACCATTAGCTAATCAACACATCAATATATTCACAATAATCCATAAATAAAAAATAATTCAAGAACTTCATAAACCCCCATATGATTTCAATAGTAAGCCTTAATTGAAATCCATAAGTGAATCATATTTAGGTAATTAACCCCTAATTACATAATATAGTCTTAATCAATCCCGAATTTAATTTAGTTACACCCAATTGAACCCTAATTTGAACTAATTATATAATAATAAATCAAAAATTAAACAATATATCAAAATATACCAAAAATATATAAAATTTTTAAAAACAAAAGCTAAAAAAAAAACGAAACTTACCCCGTTGATTCACCAGACTTTGTTGGCGAGCAACGGAGAAGGCGGTAGTAGAGGCAGCTTCGTTGGCGGATGGTGGACATCAGCGATCTGGAGTGGTGAACCAGTCTCGCTTGTGAGCAACGACGATCGAAGGTGTGTTGCTCAGCATTGTGTGTCCTCGACAACAGTCCGCGATGACGTTTTTGTAGAGGGGCGGGGCAGGGTGGCAAAAATAGAAGGGAGAAGAAAGGTAATGTCCAAATCTTGATACATATATTCTCGAGTTTTTTCCAAGGTATTTCAATTCCCTTGGATTTAAAAAAAAAAAATCATTTCTAATTTAATAATATTAATATAACTGATATAATGTCATTTTATACATTTAAAATATAATTAATATATCTTTCATATAAAATTCTCATTACCTATATTATTATTGATTCATATATCATGTAGTTTTAATAGCATGTATGATACAATCAATGTTATTAATACTCTTATAAGGATCGATCGAATTCAACTAGAAACGTAATCAATGTGATTTCGTATTTCATGTTCATAGAATCACAAAAAATACTAATTAATCTATAATTGTTTTTTATTTTTTTTATTTCTTATACAAAAAACCAAGGGAATTAGAAATCCCTTGGAAATAACCAAGAGAACTGGGAATCCTTTGGAAAAGAACCGAGGGACTTCCAAATACTTTGGAGAAACCGAGGGAAGCCAAAATTCCCTCGATTTTTTCCAAGGGATTTGGAATTCCCTCGGGTTTTATCTTAGGGATTTTCAATTCCCTTGGTTTTTGTTTAAGAAAATCAATTTTAATTTAATAAGATTAAAATAACATCATTTTATACACCAAAATTGTAATTAATATGTCGTTAACATATAATTATCATCAACTATGTTTTATTGATTCACATATCAAGTAATTTTAATGGTATGTATGATACGATCAACCTTATTATTACTATTATAAAGATCGATCGAATTCAACTAGAAATGTAATCAATGTGATCTCGTTATTTTTTAATGATATTACACAGTCGTATTTCATGTTTTAGAATCACAAAGAAATATTAATTGAACCGTAATCTCATTATTTTTTATTTTTTTTAAAACAAAAAACCAAGGGAATTATATATCCCTTGGAAAATGACCGAGGGAGCTGGAAATCCCTTGAAAAAAAACCAAGGGAATTCAAAATTTCTTAGAAATAAACCGAGCGCCTCGGTTTATTTCCAAGGGAAATAATGAGCTCTCGATTTTTGTTTTGCATTTAATTTAATTTAATTTAATTGATTAAATCTTCATAAAATTGAGGGACATATTCCCTCTCGGTATAGACTTCCCATGAAATTCTCTTGGTTGATCCCATGGAGATAGTGGAAGCAAACATTGGTATTGGTTCGGTTTATTTATGAAAATCTGATTTCACCATACTCCCGTACAAACAAGACTAAAATAACATCATTCATAGCTTGGCTTTTTTAGAGATAGAAGCTACGGCTCGACCAGCGAGAAAAAGTGTTTGGCCGAAGCCAAAAAGAGGTTGACCCACACTTCTTCTAGTTGCGGGACGAAATCCGAAAGCCAATTGCTGGCTCGAAGTCAATCTTATCAGATTCGAAGACCTATTGAACTTCGCTAATCATACCGCATTCCTATATTCAATGTCGTCTTTGTCGAGTAGTTCTAAACTCCTTTTTTTTACGAGGCAGAAATTAAAATTTTTAATTTTGTTTCGCCTTTCTCTGCTTGAGACTTTCTTTTTAGGATAAACCAAGGTAAAAACCGAGAGACTATTATCCTTGGGAAATTTTTCCCTTGGTTTTTTCTCGGTTTCACGTTCCCTTTGTATTTCTCCCGGTAAAAACCGAGGGACCAAATTCTCTTGAGAAATCCCTCGGTTTTCTCATGTTTTTTTGTAATGTTTATATTTCATATGATATACATATGTGTGTGTGCGCGCGCTAAATGAAAAGACCCATTGTTGTGTAATTTTCTGGTGGTTTGAATGCTTACTTGACGAATTTTGGAGATTTAAGTCTTACTAAAATATATAATTATCTACCCAATTTTATATGTTTCCTTTTATAATATTTTTCTTAACATAATTTTTTCCATTTATTATATTTTTCCTAATTCAATATTTTATATTATTCTTCTAATATAAAAATATAAAAACTCGTATACAATTTGTAATAAAAATAAAACTAATTAGATATATTAATTAAAAGACAAATTAATTATAAGATAATATTTATTAAAAAAAAACTTAATTATAAAAATAATCTAAATAAGTCTAATTTATAAAAAAAAATTAAAACAATATTATTCTTTGAATTTAAAATATAAAATATAAGTGAGAGTTGTTTTTAATAATCAAAGTATGTAACTAAAATTATTAACGAATTTAATCTAAACATAAAAATATAAATTAATTATTATTATTATTATTATTAGAGATTAGATATGTGTTGAGAATGTGACAATTTTTAAATTTTTATAAAGAATGTAAATAAAATTATTAACGGATCTAATCTAAACATTAATATAAAAAATTATATAACAATAAGAAAATAGTTAATAAATATTAATTAAACAATGGTAAAAGACACGATTTAAGAATACGATATCCTTTGATTTTTCTTTAACTTTGAAAACGCTATAAATATCACAAATATTCCTTATATTTATCTTTTGATAAATCTCGTCTAACACATAAGTGTCAAACTAGTGTGTGTCACATATATACTACATGAAAAGATTTATATCCTACGTGCCTACCTAATTAAGATCCTTCGGGATGACATATAATTTTTTGGTGACTCAGATACTTACTTGGCAAATTTTGGGGGTTCTCAGACTTACTAAACTATATGAATTTTAATATCCACCCAATTTAATATACTTTCTTTTATAATATTTTACCTAATTTAATATTTTTTTTAATTATATTTTGCTTAATTTAATATCTTCCTTTTATTATATTTATTCTAATTCAATATTTTCTTTTATTCCTCTAATACAAAAATATAAAAACTCATATATAATTAGAAAAAAAATATAAATTAGTTATCTTAATTAAAATAAAAATTACTAAGATAATATTAATTAAGTAAATTAATTATAAAACTAATCTAAATAAGTTGTATTTATAATAAAAGAACATATATTCTTAGAATTTCAAATTTAAAATATAATTAAGTTACAAGTTATTTTTAATAATACATGTATGTAACTAAATATTATTAATGAATTCAATCTAAACATAAGAAATATAAGATTATATAAAAATAATTAATCAATATTGATTAGAAATCGTTACAATGCGACATAGGTTGAGAATATGATATCTTTTGAATTTTTCTAAGTATGTGACTACAAATTATTAACTAATTTAACCTAAATAATAAAACATAAAACTATTTAATAATAATAATATTAATAAATTAATAGATATTAGACACGGATTGAGATGAGAACTTTTGAATTTTTCTATGTTAATAAAATTATAAACGAATTAAATTTAAACATGAAAATATAATATTATTTAACAAAAAAAATAGTTAATGAATAGTGATTAGACTTCGAGTTACAATTTAAGAATAAAATTTCTTTTGAATTTTTATTTTAAATTTAAAAACTCTGTAATTATCACAAAATTTATTTTATTTTATTTTTTGATATATTTAGTTTTTATTGTTTGATAGAAATACCCTTAGGAATTTAACAAAATACTTTACTTTTATTTGAAAATCATAGATTTTTATACCAAATATAATCAATTTGCAAGAGTATAATACAATATTATACAATATAAGGAATATATCAATTGTCTCAATAGCCCGAATGTATAATTCTTAAACTCCATTAAAAATCAAAACTTAAATTAATATACATATCTTTTTCATTTTTATATGCAACATAAATATCAAATTCAAATTTGTATAAAAATGATTAATTTGATATATTATAAGTTAAAAATCGATGAAAAATGAAATCAAGTTCTAAGTTTTACAAAGAGAGACTAACATGAATTTTAAAGTCAATATGTCTAGTTTAGATTTCAAATGGCAAATACTTGGGTAAATCTATATCATATTATGACCACTTTTACCACACTCTACCCATTTTAACTCACCGCCTGTTGACCCACCCTACCAACAATTAGACTAATTAAGGAAGAAAATGTGGTCTCATAGTATGTGGTTGGTTTCATAAGATACCTACTTATATTCAAGTTAAAGAGGGAGTTTTGGTTGTATTTTGATGTGACCGTTGATTTAGTTCCGTAACGTACTCTCTACCGACTATTTTTTTTATTATTTTCCCCTGTCCTTCACTGCAGGATGTGTGAGCATAAATTGAATGAAACTCTCACAAATGCTTTGGACAGATAATCATTCATCCTCCATTTGTACTTCCAACTACAACCAAAGCTCATCTTATAAATTATAAATAGGTGAATGAATTACACTACAAAAAAACAGCAAATTTTCGAGGGATTTTCCGAGGGAATTGAATTCCCTCGAAAACTTCCGAGGGAAAACCGAGGGACAGAAAAATCCCTCGGTTTTTTCCGAGGGAATTCCGTTCCCTCGGAAAATTTATCGGAAATCAGGGCGCCAAATGTTCCCGCCATAATTTCCGAACGACAAACCGAGGGATGACCGACGGATGGTTTTCTGAGGGAAGAAGTCCCTTGGAAAACCGAGGGATATTTGTGTCCCTCGGTTTTGTTTATTAATTTTTTTTTAAAATTAATTAAATTTTCGAGGGAATACAATTTCCCTCGGAATCATTCCGAGGGATCACGGATTCCCTCGGAATTATTTCGAGGGAAATTGTATTCCCTCGAAAATTTAATTAATTTTTAAAAATAATTAAAATCGTAAAAAATAGAAAAAAAAATAAAAAATAGGATTTATTTCCGGGACGCTCAGGCGCACCCCTCCCCGTCCCGATCGTAATTTTTTGGGTTTTGTTTCTATTTTTTACTATTTTTTTGGATTTTTTTCTATTTTGTTATTTAACAAATAGGAATGGTAATTTTATATGCTTCTCCTCACCGTCCGTACAAGTTTGGACTCTTCTCTCTCCTCAAAACTGCTTCTCCACCAATCACCTCAACATAAGTTTGTATGCTTTCATTTTCGGTACAATATTATTGCAACTATAGTCTAACAGCTATAGGGTTAAATTATTATTAGTCATGTGAAAATCACAAATTGCCAAAAAAATAAAAAACAGAATAGCATAATTTTGTATATAAATAAATAAATTTTATTTTAGCCTCTTAAATTATTAAAGATCGATTTTGCTTATAATGGAATTCTAAAAAAAACCCGAAAAAATAGGAAAAAATAGTAAAAAATAGAAACAAAACTCGAGAAATTACGACCGGGGCGGGGAGGGGTGCGTCTCGGCGTCGTGGAACCACGGGCGTCGGGCGTCGATCGTCCGCACGCGTTTATATTTTTTTTCGATTTTATATGAATAAAACCGAAAAATTCGAAAAAAAAGAAAAAATACTAAAAAATAGTAAGAAGACCCGAGAAATTACGACCGGGGCGGGGAGGGGTGCGCCTCGGCGACCCGGAAATAAATCCTATTTTTTTCTAATTTTTTCTATTTATTTCGATTTTTTTCGATTTTTTTTTTATTTTTTGATATTTCCGAGGGAATTCAAAATCCCTCGGAATTCCGAGGGTCGGAAATTTCAAAAAATAAAAAAAAATCGAAATAAATCGAAAAAAATATAAAAATCATAAAAACGAAACTGATCTTATCATCTTAGGCACGTGGGGTGGTTTTGACCCCAAATTCGATCGTAAAATACCAACGAGTACGTGCGTGCCCTCACGTGTCGTGGGGTTCGACCAACAACAAGATACGATTGATCGATGAACTCATTCGGTTGGAAACGTGAAGTGATGTAGCATCGTGATTTTTCGATATTAAGGGAGGTGTGCGTCTCGGCGTCGTGGAACCACCCGGGGGTCGGGCGTCGATCGTTTAGTACACGTTTTTTCTATTTTTTTTGATTAAAAAAAATTGAAAGAAAGCATCAAAAAATAGAAGAATTAGTAAATAATAAAAACGAATCCCATCATTTCACGACCGTGGTGGGAAGGGGTGCGTCTCGGCGTCGTGGAACCACGGGCGTCGATCGTCCGCACGCGTTTATATTTTTTTCGATTTTATATGAATAAAACCGGAAAATCCGAAAAAAAAAGAAAAAATACTAAAAAATAGTAAGAAGACCCGAGAAATTACGACCGGGGTGGGGAGGGGTGCGCCTCGGCGACCCGGAAATAAACCCTATTTCTTTCTAATTTTTTCTATTTATTTCGATTTTTTTTTTGATATTTCCGAGGGAATTCATAATCCCTCGGAATTCCGAGGGATTTTCGAAATAATCCCTCGAAAATCCGAGGGATTTTGAATTCCCTCGATTTTTAAAAAAAAGTAAAAACCGAGGGTACTAAGTCCCTCAGTTTTTCGAGGGATCCACAGTCCCTCGGAATCGTTGACCTAATTTATCAGCGGGCTGGCCGCCCGCTGTTTCAGAAAAGAAAGAAAGAAAACGTAGAAGAAAAGAAAGAAGAAGAGAGAAGAAAAGGTGCCGCCAGCCACCCTGCAACGTCGAGCCCCTGCAACCACCAGCCACCCTCCACAGCCCCCGCCCGGTGCAGCCGCCACCCCACCGCCTTGGTGTTCTTCGAGTCAAGCCCCTGCCGTCGCCGAGCCACCATCCATAGCCGCCGCTCGCTGCCGCCGTTCACCGCCATCGGTGCACCACTGCCCGCCACCCGTCGCTTCCCACTCGCCGCTCGTCACAGCAGCCCACTCGTCGTCGGCAGCCCGGAGACCGCCCGTCCACAGCCCCTGCCTTCAAAGTAATTTTTATATTCAGTTTCTTTTTTTTTTTATATTATTTCAGTTTAATTTTTAATTATAGATAAATTTGTGGTTTTAATTTAGGAATAATCAATTAATTAGGGTTAATTTAGTATTAATTGAGAAATTAGGGTTCAATTTAGTGATAATTAAAAAATTAGGGTTCAATTTAGTAATAATCAATTAATTAGGGTTCAAATTAGGAATAATCGATTAATTAGGGGTCAATTTAGTAATTATTACATAATTAGAATTCAATTTAGGAATAATCGATTAATTAGGTTTCAAATTAGTAATAATCGATTAATTAGAGTCCAATTTAGGAATAATCGATTAATTAGAGTCCAATTTCGGAATAATCAATTAATAGGGGCCAATTTAGCAATAATTACACAATTAGGGCTAATTTAGTAATTATTCCATAATTAGGGTTCAAATTAGGAATAATCAATTAATTAGGGGTCAATTTAGTAATTATTACATAATTAGAGTTCATATTATGAATAATCGATTAATTAGGGGTCAATTTAGTAATTATTCCATAATTAGGGTTCAAATTAGGAATAATCAATTAATTAGGGGTCAATTTAGTAATTATTACATAATTAGGGTTCAATCTAGGATTAATTAAACTTGTGTAGATTCTGGAGTACACTTGTCTATACAGAGCGCACACAGCACCCGTACAGAGATTGTCCTCCTCAAACGCCCTCCCCATGCCGGCTCCAAACATCTATAATTCAGACAAGGTATTTGGAGCAGACATGGTGAGGGTGGTCGAGGAAAGCGATGACCTGTATTCGAGTGCTGTGTGGCTCTGTATAGACAACGTGTCTACTTCACAATCTACCTAACTAGAAGCAATCTTGTATTAGGGTTTGCTTTCAAATTTAGGGTTTATTCACCCATTATATTGTGTATATATTGTTCATGCACGGGAGGCCGTGGTGATCGGCTGGGGTTTTAAAAAAATTTGTATATATATTGTTCATGCATGGGAGGCCTTGGTGATCGGCCGGGGTTTAATTTTGTTTATATATAATATTGTCATTGGTGTTGTTGGTTGTATACCGTCGGATGTTGACGTGTGGGCGACGGCGCCGGCCGGGAGGTTTTGTCCCTCCAATAGCGGGTTTTCAAATCTTATTTTTAAAAACGTGATAGGGTGTCACGGGATTTTATTTAAGTTTTTAAAATATTTTCAGAAAAATGTGACGGTGGTAATTGCTTATTTGAAACCTTGGCGAAGTGACGCGATGCATATGAATCACTTGTTTTAGAATTAATAACATATGAAAAATTTGAAACGAAGTTTCGAATTATTCCACTTTTYCTTAGACCCGTTTGAGATTTAGTATCAAATATAGAGTTTGATACTAAATTTCGAATTGTCCCATTTTT
Source organism: Phtheirospermum japonicum (assembly GCA_014905375.1). NCBI lineage: Eukaryota > Viridiplantae > Streptophyta > Magnoliopsida > Lamiales > Orobanchaceae > Phtheirospermum > Phtheirospermum japonicum. Next base: position 446,654 of record BMAC01000812.1, on the reverse strand, counting down.
GGACAGTTTGAGAATGTGACTTGTAGTATGGAAACTTATGTGTATATGTTTTTTTCTTTAGTTTTGAAATTTCGGTTTCTGCATCTCTCTGATTGTTCTCGGGTGCACTGAAATATACGTGCACTACGAGAACTGGGGGGAGATGCTGCCAAAATTTTGAGTCTAAGAAAAATACATATGTTAAGATGATACACACTATTAAAATGTCACGTTCTTGAATGGGATAGAAGCCTTACCAATTATAACTCGAATTCCACATTCTTCTCGTAATGCTGCCGAAATTTTGCCACCTTCTTTAGAACACGCTTAACACTCAAAAATTTGACAATCGTGCAATGTTAGGATGAGTTCCGATCATAGTTGGATGTACGAGCGAATCGAAGACGGCTATTTATCCTCAAAATTCACGGACGGACAGAAGAAGAGTTACTTACCGATCAAGATACAGATCAAGATACGGATGAAGATGAGTTTGATGATACATTTAATAGCGAAAGTGATTAGTTTGGTTGAAATATATGTAATTTATTCTTATTGTAAAACACATTTTTTTTATAACTACTTTTTTTAATTTGGGGTTTTTAATGCGTTTGGTGTCTAATATATACTGGTATTTTGTAAAATACTCGTATTATTATCTAATAAATTTATCAGATGCCGTTGCGTCGAGGATCCGGTAGCGTAGGTCGATCGGATATGGGGTCGGCTCATCGTTTAGCTGATTTCGACACCGATTACATGGGTCTCGGGACTGATCAAATTCCCTCGGTTTTGTAATTTCGAGGGATTTATTTCCCTCGAAACTGATTTTCGAGGAAGGTTTTTTCGAGAGAATCTTTCCCTCGGAATTTCCCTCGATTTGACCAAAATCGAGGGATTTTTTTCTTAATTTCGAGGGAAAAATCCCTCGTAAATTCTGAGTTTTTTTGTAGTGTTA
>BMAC01000812.1:433090-445692 GCA_014905375.1 Phtheirospermum japonicum | reverse complement strand
ATTTTTTTTTCGATTTTATATGAATAAAAACCGAAAAATCAGAAAAAAAAGAAAAAATACTAAAAAATAGTAAAGAAGACCCGAGAAATTACGACCGGGGCGGGGAGGGGTGCGTCCTCGGCGACCCGAAAATAAACCCTATTTTTTTTCTAATTTTTCTATTTATTTCGATTTTTTTTTATTTTTTTTTGTATTCATTTCACATTTCCGAGGGATTCGAAAAATCCCTCGGAATTCCGAGGGATTTTATTCCTGGAAATGTCAAAAAATAAAAAAAAATCGAAATAAATCGAAAAAAAATAGAAAAATCGTAAAAACGAAACCGATCCTATCATCTTAGGCACGTGGGGTGGTTTTGACCCCAAATTCGATCGTAAAATACCAACGAGCACGTGCGTGCCCTCACGTGTCGTGGGGTTCGACCAACAACAAGATACGATTGATCGATGAACTCCTTCGGTTGGAAACGTGAAGCGACGTAGCGTCGTGATTTTTGATATTGGGGAGGTGTGCGTCTCGGCGTCGTGGAACCACCCGGGGGTCGGCGTCGATCGTTTAGTACGCGTTTTTTTCTATTTTTTTCGATTAAAAAAAAAATTGAAAGGAAAGCATCAAAAAATAGAAGAATTAGTAATAATAGAACCCATATACAGGTGAAGTCTCGCTCGTGGCACGTCCGACTCCGCCCTATTTTTTCTTATATGATAACCATCGAAAAAAACTAAAATAAGACTCGAATAGACGGGTGGGGGAGGGTGCGCCTCGGCGACCCAGAAATAAACCCTATTTTTTTCTAGTTTTTTCTATTTATTTCGATTTTTTATTTTTTGATATTTCCGAGGGAATTCATAATCCCTCGGAATTCCGAGGGATTTTCGAAATAATCCCTCGGAATTCCGAGGGATTTTGAATTCCCTCGATTTTAAAAAAAAGTAAAAACCGAGGGTACTAAGTCCCTCAGTTTTCCGAGGGATCCACAGTCCCTCGGAATCGTTGACCTAATTTATCAGCGGGCTGGCCGCCCGCTGTTTCAGAAAAGAAAGAAAGAAAACGTAGAAGAAGAAGAAGAAAGAAGAAGAGAGAAGAAAAGGTGCCGCCAGCCACCCTGCAACGTCGAGCCCCTGCAACCACCAGCCACCCTCCACAGCCCCCGCCGGTGCAGCCGCCACCCCACCGCCTTGGTGTTCTTCGAGTCAAGCCCCTGCCGTCGCCGAGCCACCATCCATAGCCGCCGCTCGCTGCCGCCGTTCACCGCCATCGGTGCACCACTGCCCGTCGCCCGTCGCTGCCCACTCGCCGCTCGTCGCAGCAGCCCACTCGTCGTCGGCAGCCCGGAGACCGCCCGTCCAAAGCCCCTGCCTTCAAAGTAATTTTTATATTCAGTTTTTTTTTTTTTTTATATTATTTCAGTTTAATTTTTAATTATAGATAAATTTGTGGTTTTAATTTAGGAATAATCAATTAATTAGGGTCAATTTAGTATTAATTGAGAAATTAGGGTTCAATTTAGTAATAATTACAAAATTAGGGTTCAATTTAGTAATAATCAATTAATTAGGGTTCAAATTAGGAATAACCGATTAATTAGGGGTCAATTTAGTAATTATTACATAATTAGGATTCAATTTAGGAATAATCGATTAATTAGGGTTCAAATTAGGAATAATCGATTAATTAGAGTCCAATTTAGAAATAATCGATTAATTAGAGTCCAATTTAGGAATAATCAATTAATAGGGGCCAATTTAGCAATAATTACACAATTAGGGCCAATTTAGTAATTATTCCATAATTAGGGTTCAAATTAGGAATAATCAATTAATTAGGGGTCAATTTAGTAATTATTACATAATTAGGGTTCAATCTAGGATTAATTAAGCTTGTGTAGATTCTGGAGTACACTTGTCTATACAGAGCGCACACAGCACCCGTACAGAGATTGTCCTCCTCAAACGCCCTCCCCATGTCGGCTCCAAACATCTATAATTCAGACAAGGTATTTGGAGCAGACATGGTGAGGGTGGTCGAGGAAAGCGATGACCTGTATTCGAGTGCTGTGTGGCTCTGTATAGACAACGTGTCTACTTCAGAATCTACCTAACTAGAAGCAATCTTGTATTAGGGTTTGCTTTCAAATTTAGGGTTTATTCACCCATCATCATATTATGTATTGTATATATATTGTTCATGCATGGGAGGCCGTGGTGATCGGCCGGGGTTTAATTTTGTTTATATATAATATTGTCATTGGTGTTGTTGGTTGTATACCGTCGGATGTTGACGTGTGGGTGACGGCGCCGGCCGGGAGGTTTTGTCCCTCCAATAGCGGGTTTTCAAATCTTATTTTTAAAAACGTGATAGGGTGTCACGGGATTTTATTTAAGTTTTCAAAATATTTTCAGAAAAATGTGACGGTGGTAATTGCTTATTTGGAACCTTGGCGAAGTGACGCGATGCATATGAATCACTTGTTTTAGAATTAATAACATATTGAAAAATTTGAAACGAAGTTTCGAATTATTCCACTTTTCCTTAGACCCGTTTGAGATTTAGTATCAAATATAGAGTTTGATACTAAATTTCGAATTGTCCCATTTTTGGACAGTTTGAGAATGTGACTTGTAGTATGGAAACTTATGTGTATGTTTTTTTTTCTTTAGTTTTGAAATTTCGGTTTCTGCATCTCTCTGATTGTTCTCGGGTGCACTGAAATATACGTGCACTACGAGAACTGGGGGGAGATGCTGCCGAAATTTTGAATCTAAGAAAAATACATATGTTAAGATGATACACACTATTAAAATGTCACGTTCTTGAATGGGATAGAAGCCTTACCAATTATAACTCGAATTCCACATTCTTCTCGTAATGCTGCCGAAATTTTGCCACCTTCTTTAGAACACGCTTAAGACTCAAAAATTTGACAATCGTGCAATGTTAGGATGAGTTCCGATCGTAGTTGGATGTACGAGCGAATCGTACAAAGATCGTCAATCGCAAGTACAAGATGAGCGAATGATTAGGAAATATATGTAATTTATTCTTATTGTAAAACACACTTTTTTTATAACTACTTTTTTTAATTTGGGTTTATTAATGCGTTTGGTGTCTAATATATACTGGTATTTTGTAAAATACTCGTATTATTATCTAATAAATTTATCAGATGCCGTTGCGTCGAGGATCCGGTAGCGTAGGTCGATCGGATATGGGGTCGGCTCATCGTTTAGCTGATTTCGACACCGATTACATGGGTCTCGGGACTGATCATCCAGCGACGCAGACCCCGACGTCGCATACACCTTCATCACAGACCCCGTCCGACGCGGGTACATCACGGACCCGACGACAGTTGGTAGCACCGCAGAGGGGTATGACTCAGGTTTATATTGCAGGAGCGAAGTAAGTAAATCAATGATTTTAAAATTATAATTATCATTATGATTAATTTTTACCGAGTGAAAAAAATAAAAACACAATTGAATACAGGCTGCACAGCACATCGGGGAGGGTGTCCACTCTCCTCCGTTTGATCTTTGAGAGGGATCTCCATCCCGCTGGGTGGTGCTATAAGGCGGTCCCTAAGGAGATTAAGGCGTTCTGGTGGGAGATGTTTAAGGTAATTATTATTTTGTGTCCAAATTTATTAGTATTTACCGTAAAAACACAATCATATGTTTCAATTGAATTGTAATTATTGTTTTATTTTGCAGGAGGTTTGTTATTGGGATCCGGCGGAGTATAGTGAGGCAAACAATACGGAAGGTATTTTTTCCGATGATCGGGACCTTTACACGAAGAAGCTTAACGAGTATAGGCAGCATATTGCCTCCCATGCTGGTGGTCGGCCGGAGTGCCTGACCGAGGAGGTCTATAGGTAAACGATTCTGTTATGTGTTTTTTTATTAAATTAGAATTTTTTATTTATAACATATGAATTATATCGTATCTTATATATCATCCATTTCAACTAGGGCTTGGAAGACTGAGTGGGATAAGCCCGAGAACAAGAAGAAATCCGAGCAGTGCAGCAAGAATAGGAAGAGCGAGCCTGCTGGACCGGGGACTGGGATGTCGAAGCACACGGGGGGTGCTAGAATCTACCATCGACTATGCCTTGGAGTATAGTAAGGTAACGGCTATTTATAATATATATTAAATATATTATTTATTTGTTTAGATACACAGGTGGTATGTATGGAGATGCCCATATACAGATATTAAATTACTAGTTAAGGGTTGCATCCCTTTCAAAAAATGTGATCTTCAGTATATATATATATATATATATATATATATATATATATATATATATATATATATATATATATATATGAAGTACGTATTTCAAGGTCCTAAATTTTTTTTGCAGCACCTCCCCTTAGTTCTCTAAGTACACATATATTCAAGTATACCCGAAGGCAAAAGAGAGATAGAACCCAAAATTCAAAAGTACACAAAATACAAACAAAGATATGTAACCAAAATATAATCACATCTCAAACTATCGAAATAAGAGGACAGTTCAGAATTTAGTATCAAACTCTCTATTTGATATTAATTCTTAAAACAAGTCTAAGGTGTTTGAGCGTGAAAAGAAGAATACAAGTACGATAACTCATTATACCAATAGATTAGTTATCCGTTGATATCAATGGATTACCGACAGAATCTTTAGGTTTGTGAATCACGAGATCAACTAATTTGTTTTTTAATAATCTAACATGTTGTCAACACAAAAATCAAAACCACAACATTCCCCACCACATTTTAAAACAACAATCATTCAAAAGCACCAACACTAAGAACCGTGATTGGAGGACAAAATCTTCCGCCGGTGCCGTAAACCACGTCATCAACCACCGACGTCACCACGACATCAAATACAATCACAAATCAAACAATCGCAACACCAAACGATAACATTAGTAATTCCACAATTCATGAAGCAGTATTCAAACAAAATAGTATCAAGATATCACATAAATCCACAATTCATAATTAATTTCAACACTAATTTCATAATCAACCAATATTCATAATTGTATATAATAATTAGATAACAAGTCTCATATTTATTTGAGCACTATTAAATTCAAAATTCAATCAATTGAACGAAAACCCCTATTTCAAAACTAAATCTTAAACTCTAATTTTGAAATAATTGCTAATTAAACTTAAAATTAATAATAATTTTTGAAATTAATCCCAATTATCTAAAAAACTAAAGTTAAAACTAATTTCTGAAATAATTTCTAATGAGACCCAAACTAAACCTGTTTGAAATCAACCTCAATTATCTAAAAATAATTATAATTAGACTTTTGTTTTTTATATAATTTCTAATTAGACCCAAAACTAACCATAATTTTTAAATCAACCCTTATTATCTAAATAATTAGAATTAAAATTTAAAAAATCATTTCTAATTAGATCCAAAAATAACCAAAATTATCTAAGTAGTTTCAATTAAACCCTAATTTTCAAAATATTCCTTAATTGAACTCAAAATTTTAACTCTAACTGTCAAAATCAACCCCAATTATCTAAATTAATAATTAAACCATAATTTTTGAAATAATTACTAATTATACCCAAAATTAACCCTAATTTTTGAAATCAACCCCGATTATTTAAATAATTATAATTAAACTCTAATTTTTAGAATAATGCTAATTAGATATAAAACTAACCATAATTTCTGAAATCAACCCAATTATCTAAATAATCCTAATAAAACCCTAATTTTCTAAGTAATCACTAACTAAACCTATATCTAAACTAAATTCTAAAGTCATAATAAAATGAATAAATAATAAAAACTAAATAACAATTATTCAAATAAAAAATAATGACTTAACTTGGCAATGGTGGCGCTGATGAATTGGTTAACTAGTGGCGGTGGCTATATTGGTGACTTTGGCGGTGCTGGCTATGGGCACTAGCAACAACTGAAGGTCAACGCTTGTAGTTGTATAGGTCTTAGCAGCAGTGGGGTTTGGATCGAGGGTCAAAGTCGGGCGAGTAGGGTGTGGTGGCATGATGGTGAAATGGGCGACGGTGGTGAGATGGGTGGTGGTGTGCTTTCTGATTATCTCTCCCCTCTCCTCTCTTTTATTTATTATATTTCTTTCTATTTTAGGATGAGGGCAGTACGGCCCTTATCAGGGTTCTGCCGACAGCCTTAAGTGTCATCGGAGAGAGCTTTATTTTCTTAGTTCATTATAAAATGCCAATAGGCATCAGCCATTGGTACAAATGTCGTCGGCAATTTCAATATTTTGCGCACATGTCGATGAGTGATTAACATGATTTTTACTCACATATTAGTTAGATTTAATTTCCTGTTTGTGCATCCATAATGTCTTGTAACTTCTTTTCATATTATTTGAAAGTTATTACGAGTTTGGTATCTTTTGCTATTTTATAGGATTTTTGAAGTTTATTTAGGCTTAGAAGAGCACAACGATGATAATCATTGAAAATTGGACTAAGGATAAGGGAAATAAGAATCCACTAGGCCACAAACAGAGTCAGTCCATAAGTCAACGGAGCCCAGAGACTCACTATGAACTCCGATAGCGATCGATAGTGAGGTCGCTACTGGGTTAAGTTTTCACGGCAACCATTATCGACTAAGTTTTCAGTCGATAGTGAGGTCGATACTGGGTCAAGTTTTCGTGGTAACCACTATCAACCCAATTATTGATTGATAGTGAGGTCAATAATGGGCAAAAAAATATTATAAAGTGGCTGAATATCAGAGTTAAGGGTTGGGATTTGCTTCCATACTATATAATATGTCCAAGAAGCTGTCCAGAAGGAGGATCATAGAACCTCGTCAATCTTAGAAGTTATAGAACTAAGATATTAAGAGGGTTTTGGGGAGAATTCTTGGAGAAGAAACAACATGAAGTAACGCTTGAAGGATCCATACACTTCAAGAGTTTAGTCTTCATTTATCTTTTCGTTATGCATACTAAGTGTTCGATGAAATGCTTGATTGAGTTTACAAGCATGTTTAGCTAATTTTTCCTCATTTCATGGTTTGGATGAATAATGTTATAATATTTCTTTTGATTCAAGTGATCTTTTTGCTATTCTCGTGTTTTAATTTCATGATCATAAATGATAAGTAAATACTTGTGTTTCTTACATTTTGATTGATTGGCAATATTTTCAAACTACTAGCTTGATAAATCATAACTCGAGAGTTGAGATTTATCAATAGGCTTTCAAACACGAAACACTTTAATCAAAAATATTGAGAGGTTTAAGATTAATAGTGAAGTCGTACACATCTTTAAATAAATCTTTAAAGTCGTACAAGTATTTTTAGCCTTTTGGAGTTCTAAGTATGATTTCAAACTGACACATTGTTTCATACTTTGAATCTACGGTTCAACCACTTTCAGAGAAAGATTAAACTAAAATTTTGATTGGCTTATAGTAAATTGAATCATAATATACTTGAATGATCGAAAAGAAATGACACTGGGAGATTATTGTGAAACCAAACCCCGAAATACTCTCTAACATTTGATTTTCTCAAAATCGTATAAATTATGTTTTGCTTTTATTAGTAAATGTTTTTAATTGATTTATGATGATTGTTAGTAACAACACCCCAAATCCACTTTTCTATGATTTAGATAAAACTAAATTATCTAGATTATATTACTTGTTAATATCAAATCTTCACATGGTCCTTGTGGAATTCGGTCTTACTCATTTGTACTACATCTACACCGTATATCTGTGGTTAGGTGGAGTATAGGAACGAACAAGTTTTTATAATTCGAACCAATCCCTAAGGAGCGGTCAATGGGCATCATCCATCAGCGCCAGATGCCACTAGTGACCCGTCGACATTTTCCTTGCTAAAATTGTGGCGCTAAGAATTGGCATCATATTATCATTGGCATGTTCACCGATGGGCCCTATTGTTGGTAAGGCCATTGACATACTCCCCGGGGGGCAAATCCTCAGCGATCGTCGGTGATGTGGGAAATTGCCAACGGATTGATGTTGTCGGCGAACTCTGTTAGTAAATGTCGGGTTTTTTTGTTGTGAAGCTCCTAATAGCTTATCGTCTTAATAAGCTCCTATTTTAAAAAACTACAAATTGTAGCATTTTCTAATAAGACCCTATTGGGAAAAATTAGTTTTTATTGTTTTATTGTTTATAGACTAACATGTTATTTTTACATTTAACAGTAATATTGTTATTAGAAATAAAGATATTTTTATTTATTAATATAATTTTTCATATATTTTCCTTTTTTTAAAAAAATTATTGTAGGAAGTCTTTAATTATTATTATTATAACTTTATATATTTTGTTTTATTATTATTTTATAATGTAATATTTTTATAAATTTCAATTATGTCTATATTGGTAAATAAAACTTCAACTAAGTACTTTAATAAGCTATTTTATCATACACTAATTTAATATAAGCTACAGCTCTTTTGTTCAGCTAAACCTGTTAGGACTATAAAGAGCTTTAATTTGAATCAATCATCTAAATAGATTCAGTTGAAAAGAGCTTATTTAAATTGAATATAATTACGAGACTATTTGAGTCAACAAAGTTTGTTGTTACCTCCAGAATAGGGGTTCGAGGTATGAGATAAGATGGCGTTACACTGAATCACAATTATATAAAAAACGGTGGATAAACAGAATTCAGAATTAGAATTCTTCTTTTAGAATTTAATTTCATATTTTTAGTTCTCTACTAGATTAATCTATCCAACCGAAGAAATTAGAATAGGCTTTTAGAACCCCCTCCCATTTTATTTATGTTTGTTTGTGTGAATAATAAATTCAATTAATACAAATAAATTTATCTGCTCCCAAAAAAAATTTGAAACATCAGAGAGAAAATCCCCGTTCTCATTGAAAAAAGCAAGACCCCGACTTTGTACGATGGGTCCGGACGGACCCAAGGGGGCTGGTGGGGGCAGTCACCCCCTCACTTTCTACCGATACTTTTAGAATAGTATTAGTTAATTAATATTTTATATGTATAAATACGAAATAATTATATTTTGCCACCCTTGATAATTACATTTTAACTTCTATAAGTCTTTTTTAATGTTATTTATATACACAATGAGTTTTCCATAAAGATAATTTACCAATTTTCAATTGAATCTTTTGCAATCAAATTATTATTATGGATTAAAGTTTATTTATTCCTCATTGATTCAACCATATTCATTTTATAGTAAATGAAATTTTCTTTTACAAGAATCTAATAAGATATAAAAAATACAGTAAAAAAATATATTATTTTCATATTATTTCATTTAAATAAATATTTTTTTCTATTATTTTGAAGTTAATATTTAGAAAATTCGAAAAAGAATTCTCGGGGGCCATAGCCCCCGAACCCCCATACATTTCGCCCCCCCTAATAATCACGCGTCCGTCCCTGTCCGGTCTTACCATGGGTTCGAGCTTTCATTGTATGATGAGTTTCATATGCGATAAGGATATTGTCAGTGATAAACGAGAAGGAATGAAAATTGGCTGAGATTCTGAAAAACAGATGCTAACAGGGAGCGAATTCTATTTGCAAGGACTTTTGAGGCTAATTTGTAGACGCCATTACATAGCTTGATTGGTCATAATATTTGTTGTTATTATACATATACATTTTAAATACGAATTTTCTTATTTTTTAATTATACCCGTACTCATTCCACGTATACTTGATGGAGTATTTTTCTTGAAAAATGAATAGTTTGATTATATATCAGGATAATATATTCACTCACATTCATTCCTTATATATTACGCACAATACTAAAACAACAAATATTGTGAATAAAGTAAAGTACTAAGTTAGTGTAATATTATTCTTTTTTCTTATTAGAGATAGTTAAGTCTATCTTTGGAAAACTATTAGCGTATTCCATGGAGTACCTAACTCCGCATTCCATTATTAAATAGATAATAGCAAACAAATAAACATTCGGTGAATATTCGGTAAACACTAACGAGCATTCAGTTAAATTTCTCGTGAATTTCTAATGAATATTCTCTTAAACATTAAGAAATATTCACTTACAAATGAACATTCGATTAATAACTAATGACATTTCAGTAAAAAATAACCTAAAAATTCTCATACCAAAAACTAGGGGTGAGCGGAATCGGATACCCGATCAATTATCTTGGATCCGGAACCGGTCAAAATCGGGTCCAATAAAAGAGAACCGATCCGAAACCGATATTAACTGAGTCCAAAGTTTTTGGAACCAGTTCCAAACCGGGTACCCGGTCCTTGTTTGAATTTTTTTCTTTTTTAATGTTTAGAATAATAAATTAGCTAAATTACGTATACTCCATGTCATTAGCTCCCTACGTAATTATTAATTACTAGTTCAATTGCATATTTTAATCTAAAATTGTTTAAATATTATAATTTCTAACTTTATTAAAGATTTAGTACTGGGTACCCAGTTCAAAACCCGGTAGCAACGGGTACTCAATTCCAGAACCGGCCCACCGAGTACCCACCGGATACCGGGTCTCGAAAACTAAAACCCAGAACCGTAACCGATCATAACCGGTTCCAAAAATCTGAAACCAGAACCGGTACCAGCGGGCCCGGCTCCGGGACTGAACCCGACGAGTCCCAAGCGAATTTGGGTCCATGATCGGGTACCCAGTATTTCTGCAATCCCCTACCGAAAATCCCCCGATAAGCATGATGGTAAAAAATAATTAACATTGTTAGCGAAGGGTACAATACGTAGCTATGTGCTCCAAGAGTGCAAAAACAACCGCCTATCTTCAACTTGTCTAATTGTTGGAATTAGGTGGAATTATATGGTGTAAGTGACAAATCGTAGTGTCGGATTGGTATCAGGCCAACATGATAAGATGTACAAATATGATTCGAAAAGTTTATCAGACCAAACTTTCAAGCTCAAACGTATCACGACAAAAACATGAAAAACACGATACACTACGACAAGACGACAAGCGCAATATTCGAAAATTTTGAATTGATTTTATCAAGCTCGTTAGGCCAGTTAAGTCCGTAAACTAATGAAGTATATGATTACTTTATATATACTTATTTCGAGCTATCAGTACAAACAGTTTATTGCAATTTAAAAGTTATGACATGGGTACTAACAATAAACTAGGATCAAAAACCCTAATAACGATGAATGAATTTAGAAAAAGCAAAATAAAAAAAGGGCGACTTATCAAACAACCCGATTTCAACCCTTTTAAGGTGTTTTATTGTGTCAACCCTATAATAGCCCAAACTTAATAGCTCTCGAGTCAAAACCTATAATTGTGTGTTGTGTTTGTGTCAGTCAAACGTGTCGTGCTCAAGATCCAACCTAGTATAATATAACTAATTATGTTTAGTAAGATTGAGATTAAATATAATGATCAGTATATATTCAAATCTAGCCATCTTAAGAACAACATGAACAATAATAAAACCCAACATCCAAACAATCTAATAAGACTTGCTTATTCAACCTTTTTAACACCACAACAGATGTAGTCCGCATTTCACCCAACAAGCAAATCTTGCCAAGGCAAAACTTTTAAAAGCCAAGAAAACCATGAAAAATCAAAATCAAAATCAAATGAAACATAATAATATATGTTTCAATAAAGGTCACTCTCCTTGTGGGTATGAATCACACAATCCGAAGTCGGGTACGAAACGCAGGTCAGCAAGTATCCCTCCTTCACCTGGTTATCATCGAGAAACGAGCCATCCGACTGGTCCACAGAGCCCGAAACCAATTTCCCAGCGCAAGTGGAGCAAGCACCGGCCCGGCAAGAGTAAGGCAGCTCGACACCTGCTGACTCAGCAGAGTCGAGGACGTAAGCGTCGTCGGGGGCATCGAACTCGCACTCGGCCCCGTCCGGCCCGATCAGCTTGACCTTGTACGTGGCCATAGCAGAGGTTCGGAAACCGGGCTTGGTTTTGAGCCCGAAAGTTCTGGCGATGCTCTTTACGGACTTTAAGGAAACCGGGCTCCTTAGAAACGCGGTTGCGGGTCGGGTTTGTGAAGCGGTTTTGAACACACAGTTGGTGGTGTGGACAGGTGCAGTTGCCATTGCCATGTTCCTCCTGAAAGAGGGGAATTTAAGGAGGTTGATAATATGTGAATGAATAATTACAAAACTACCCACAAGGGTTATTCTAATGTCAAAAAGCTCCATCTATGAAAATATTTAACACATCTTAATTAATCCAAGAATCCACAAAATTATAGAAGAAAAACAGAATTTACAAAATAAAGCTTTATGATTATTTAACCTAAAAAGAATTGAAACAACAATAAATCAGATAACAGGATTAATTGAAAAATAATCAAATAACATCTAAAATAATCTGTTCAAAATTAAAAAGACCTCATAGATCAAGTTCAAAAATCCAAATCATTCAAACAATACAACATGATCCCAAAGGTTATATTACAGTGAAAACCAGCCTTAAAAAAAATGATAGATAAAACCGAAACAGGAATTTAGATGTAACATCAGATTTTCCCAACAACAATTACTAAAATTAGTGACTAAATGTATCCTAAAAATATAATTCTTCTCAACA
>BMAC01000812.1:405263-432945 GCA_014905375.1 Phtheirospermum japonicum | reverse complement strand
ATAAAAATGGAGGATTGAAATGAATGCTTACAGAGATTCAAGATCTGATCTTGATACACGGGCTCAAATTTGATTTCCGTAGTCTGCTAATTTTATTCCCCTTTATTTGGGTACGGTTAAAAAGGAAATATTGAAGGAATAAGATGGAGAGATAGAGGGAGCAAAAGAAGGGTTAAACAAATGGGCGAAAAGGCGAAATTATATATAGGTTGAGAAAATGGGAAACTCGACTGATGGTGATGGCTTTTGGAAATGGTTGAGAGCCGTAGGTTAGATGCCTCTTTGAGCTGCGATTAGCACACTCAATAATGGCGTTTGAGTTGGAGTTACTATTTATTTACTTTTTACACTCAAACTATTAAAACAAAAACTTATACTCAAAAATCACATTTTTTTTCACAAAATAATATAAATATTTGTTTTGCATTATTTTTAAAATAATGATTTTCCTAAATAAATACTCAATTCGTTTAGACATAATTACTATTTTAAGTGTTTCATAAGGATAGACTTGTTATTAAATTTAGTATGTATTATTCAATTATTTATATTCATATGTAATCATATACTTTTTTTTAAATCACATTATTTTACTGTCAATTTTCTAAACTATCTTTTTAATTATTAATTTATCAATTTTCTTAAATATTAAACGTAAACCAAATGAAAAAAGATTATTGCGGGAATAGCCGGCACACCCTAGTCAAACTGTAAAATTAAAACCTCATTTACACTATTAATTAATACTAATAATTCTTCAAAAGCAGAAGGCGAAAATGAATTTGGATTTTGGGAGTTAACAAAAGTAATTAGGGCTTAGGGCCTAGAGTTTGTTTTTTCCCATAGTCCAATTATTTGTCTCCTAGCTCAAGCATACTACTTTTTCATAAAATACACATTATTATTACTACTAGTAATAGAACCAGCCCAGCGCGCCGCCATGATTCTGACCTCTTTGACTTTTGAAAGGTCACTCTCTTCTTTTTAATTATCAAAATATTATTTAGTATGATATGAGATTTGTTTGATCACTTTATCAAGTCTTGGGTCTATGTGAGGAGGTTCGAATTATCAAGTTTAAGTCGCAAAAGATATAGGACATGCTCGGCGAGGGGTTATTTTTTTGTTCTTAAAATAAAAAAATGAACATCATAATAAATGTAAAATTTTATAAATAGTGTTAGGGTTTAGGATGGGTTATTGATGTTGAGTGGGACTAGATTTTGTAACTAAAATTTCATCCAACACCTAACCCCTCTAAAACCAACCAAAAACCCTACTTACAAAATTATACAATTATTTACAGCGTTGGATTTCTTTTTTTTTTTTAACATCACCCGATAGGAGGTAATTTGTCAAATTTCTATATATAATAAGAAGGAATTTTTTAAAAAATTATATTTTAGGAGACAAATAGAAAAAAGCCGATAGATTGGGAGACAAAAAAATCCTTTTTTTTAACCAAGGTACTTGTTGAAGTTGGAAGTTTAAACCCAAAAAGAAAAAAGTGCATACGAACTATAAAAATGCAACATCCAACATAAATATAGCAATTTGAACAGGGACAACGCATATCTCAAAACAAACAATAAAACACTCTCCAAAATTCACTTTAGCATATAGTATCAAAAAGATAGAAAACCACAAGATTCCAATGTCACCTAGAAATTTAACAGTTATAAAAGACATAAAAATTCAATTCTCCTAAAATTCCAAACAGAGAAAACAAGTCTATTAAAAGATGCGTTGCGGCTTCCCCATGGTACTCTTCAAGTACAAGCACCTCACCTGTTAATCCACAAAACCAACCAAACGTATTAGCAAAAAACTAAAATCCAATCACGAAAAATAGACAAATTACAGAACATATAGACAAATTACAGAACATAAAACCTTCTCCATAAAAATGTTGTTCTTTATTTTCAATCTGTATAAATACTAAAAGGTTGGCAAGAAAAACTTCAGCCACCACATAAAACTTAGTATTTTAACGGTATATCATAATTAAACTTGGATCATATATCAGAACACAAAAAATGAGTACTTTATGGGCATATCACAAAAGAGGAATGGCATCAACAAAATAAAAAAGGGTTAATTACAAAACCAAATTACAAACACACCACTGAGATTTTATTGTTTAAAATATACCCTTTCAAAAACCACATTCGCATGTATAAAAAATATTATAGTTAACCCCAATTTTAACACTGAATCCAAAATCAGGGGTATTTTTGTAATTTTAGAAATTAGCTGTTTTTTTGTAATTAGGTCAAACCTCAATCGTACTTTCTGTAAATATCCTAAACGAAGTAAGTAAAGAAACCTAAGGTCAAAACCTAGCGGGTATCATCAAAAGCACAAATAATAAAACAAGCAAAGATTTTTAAAGACACAATAATATAATTGGCTATCTATATACTGAAAAACACGGAAAAACAAGACTCACGTTTTGCCAGTTCTTCTTGAGAAGAGAAACAAGGAAATTAACGCTCATTTGCACGTTCTGGAACATCTGCTTCTCTTCCATGCCCAAGTTGCCAACAGCTACTCCCATGCAAAGCACTTTCTTCAATTGGAATTTGACTGTAGCCTTGGTCTCGTTCACCTTCGCCTCTAGAGATTCTTGGTGACTCACAAGGGTAGGGAACTTGCCTGCATCATAATTAACAAAAATTCCATTTCGGTGAAAAAAAGAAAACAATACAGTTCACTATTTATTGTTAGACGAGACAATTTTGGCCCAGCCCAACACTTTCTAATTCTACTAAAATCAAGGCGAGTAAAAAAAAACGAGCATACAAAACAAGTACCTGCTTTGTTTAGACCAGGTCCCAGAAGACGAGGAATCTGCTTAATAACAGCTTCAGAAGCTAGGAAAGCATGATACTTCTTGGCCAGCTTCTTGACCAACTTCTTGTTCTTATTCAGCTTCTTCAGAGCCTCCACGTCCATGGAGGCCAACCCGATCTTCTCTGCCTACACACATTTTAGCAATTCATGTAAGAAAAAAACATTTGGAAACTAGAGAATAACAATGTATTATTAAGATGAAAATTTTTCATACGCAATAATAAATCTGCAGAGCATATCATACAAAGATCAAATACAGCATACAAAATTGAGTGAGGGTTGTATATACTTGAAAATGAAAATTGAATGAGAATGAATGACGCTCTTTGGGATATATATATATATATATGAAAATATACCTCTTCAACGTGCTGGGCGTCACCGAGCATGCAAATCTTCATTTTGGGCCGGGGAATGTGGGGCAACTTTACAGAGCCGCTGAATCGTTTATCCTTCTGTGGGTCATAGTTTTTCAGCCCAATCTGTAGCTCTATTGTCTGGGTGAAGTTTCGGTTTTTTTCTTTAGACTCCGTAACAATTATAGTTACGGCGTCTCTGATAGCATCAGCCGAAAGCTTACTGAAAAAGCATTGCAATAAACCAAAATAAGTATAGCCACCCACACAAACATTTTTACTACATAACCATGTCCCATCAAAGAGTGTATGTGTATCGGCCAGAAAATAAATATCAATTGTTTTCCAAACCCTAAAAACTCAAGGAAATTGCAAATTCACACAGAAAAAAGGTACATAGAACGCATATTTATTGTTTCATACAATTCTCAATTTCTCATTTACGTAAACAAATAATTGCAGATGGAAACACAAAAACGCCAGTAAGTGAACAACACGGATCTAATTAATGTAACTGATGCCAACAAAAATCATTATCCAAAGCTACAAATCTGTCTAAATTCCAGAATTATAAAATAAAAATGCACAACAAAAACGAAGAGCGAAGATAATTACAATAATAAAAAATAAGTTATGAAGGTCATAAGCTTAATAATCTCACCTCATGGTTCAAAATGTTCGTATCTTCCCAGATCACTTCTGCAAAATCAACAAACAACAAACCGGCAAAAAAGAAGAAAAAACTTGTAAGCACAACTTGCAATGACTGAAAATGCTTAATCGAGATAAAAACATTTGCATAGACTGTATCTACGTACAGAGGAGGAGGATAGGTGGCGAGAGGCACCAGCTGAGAAACCACGAACTAGGGTTTATGAGGCTGTCGCTGGCGCAATAAAAAGGGCCAGGGACTCCTTTTGTTGGGCCTGTTGGGCCTCATTTTCCAATTTATCATGCCGGGCCAATTTGTTAAAGCAGGTATGGTATGGTAATCACTGGGCCATTCCAAACTTACTTCCTTATCCCAGAAAATCACACACTAAATTAGGTTTGCATTTCATTTTCCAATTTCTAAGTGGAAATTTTTTTTTCTGTAAAAAATGAGATTATGTACTAACTTTAAAATTAATTCTTCTGTAAAAATTGAGATTACGTTTACTAAATTTAAAATGTTTTTTTTTTTGGGTATGCTAATTTAAAACTTTTTGTGTTAGGATACACATTCAATATTTCAAATTGAAATATATAATACTAGTTTAATACCCGTGTATTACACGGAGTTTATCAAGCGATAAATATTAAAAATATTTGTGATAATTATAAATTCTTATGTAAAATAAAAGTTTCAAATGATGTATTATCAACCTTACCTTTTATATGTCTAATTTATTTATTAATTATTATAATTATTTTTTATTTTCATGTTTAAATCAATTCGTTAATAATTTTATTTACATACTGATAACAATTCAAAAGAAGTATTTTAAACCCGTGCCTAATCTATATTTATTAATTATTATTACTGTATTTTGTATTTTAATGTTTAGATTAAATTCATTAATAATATTAGTTACATACTTTCAAAAACCAAACGGATGTCATAATCTCAACTCGTGTCGTATTGTACCGATGTCTATTATTATTATTATTATTATTATTATTATTATTGTTATAATATTTTATGTTTCTATGTTAGATGAATCCATTACTAATATTTAGTTACATACTTAGTTTTTTTCAAATAAATCTTAATTTACCTATATAGAATATTTAAAACTACAAAATTAAAATTATATTAACTTTTATTATAAACACTACTTATTTAATAATTTTCATAATAATTCTTTTAATTAAAATTATATCTTATGTAATTTATCTTTTAATTAAAATAACTAACTTAGATCTTTTCTACTAATTATATATTACTAACTTGTATTTATATATTAGGATAATAAAAGAAAATTATTGAATTAGATAAAATATAATAAAAGATATATTAAATTAAGAAAAATATAATAATATAAAAATATTAAATTAGGTGAGATAAAGTAAAAATAAAATATTAAATTACGTAAATATTAGGCTCGGATGAAACATAACCAACTGAAATACCATAACTTTTTATTTACCAAACGAAGCATGCGAAGCAGACACACACATATTATGCAATATTTGAAAAAAGAGTAATATTCATTAAAAATACCAAAAGAATAATATTGAAAATGGTACATACAAATCGTAACATTATTTGTTCTGTTTTAACAATAAATAATTTTTACACACAAATCAAAACATTACTTGTTCTAAGATTAGTTTTCACACTTAGGAGTTTTTCAAGTTTTTTTACCGTGAGTCACGAAATTAGTTGTGATATATCAAGAACAATATTTGTTCTAATCACAGTAAGACTGGTTTTCACAATAGAGAATTTTCAAGTTTTTTACTGTAAGTCACGAAATTAGTTGTAAAGTATATCAGAATTCCCTAAATTTGACGGGAAAACCCGCAGAAAGTTGAGTTTGAAAAAATATAAAATATACAACACCCGTGAATACATGTGAATATGTGATATAAAAAATTAAAATTTATAAGACACTGATAATTATATTGAAAAAATGTCATGCATCTAAATTGTAGTATATATAATATTATTTTATTTTCTTTGTTTTCTCTATGTAAGATACTAATTTGTTCGTATAGATATATAATATGTGTATCAATATATTAAATTGGAATTAGATAAAGAGATTTAGAATATATTTAATATTTATTTTCTTAGGTATAATAATTTATTAGTAGTAGCAGTAGTATGTTAATTTTTTTTGTTTCACTTTATTTTTATTTTTTGTTTGGTGTAACAATAATTTTTCATAAATATTTTTAATATTATTTTCAATTCACTATATTAGGATTAGATAAAAGAAATTTAAGTTTATATTTTTTATATTTGTTTCTATTTTGTAATAATTTTATATAACTCATATTTTTTTAAATAAATATTTAGAATTTTAATTATTGTAAATAAAAATTAATTCAACTTATATAGATTTTTTCTAATTAGATATAATTTATTTATATTTTTATATTAGAAGAATAAAAGTAAGATATTGAATTGGACAAAATATGTTAAAGAAAAATATTAAATTAGGTAACATGTAATAAAAGAAAAAATATTGTATTATACAAAATATAATATTAGGAAAATATTAAATTAGGTAAAGTATAATAAAAGGAAAAATACTAAATATTAGGCTTGGATGACATCGAAGCACCAAATTTTTTTCCAAAGCTAGCGAAGCATGGGAAACAGACACATAGGATAGGAGGATTTTGCATTAATATATAGGGTAGATAATAATATTAATATGAGTAAGTCTCCCATAAGATCGGTCTCATTTTATAAGATCACTTTTTACAAAATTCAGTATTTAATCCGCTCCTACCCATTCAGTTTGAAATATATAATATAATTTTTACTAAGACAATTGCTGGTAGATTGTGGTATAAAAATGACTTCATATGGCTACGATGGAGTTACACTCATATCCCCTTCCGTTGCAGAGATGCCCATGACAGATGGTATCAAAGCCGTTCCGGCATGTGTCTCGTATCGTCTTTCACTCACACAAGAGGGGTGGTGTCGAGATTGCGCTTGGCACTCACATCACGAAGTGTTGAGTCGGCAAGGGGTGAGCTTGTCGGGCGGTCCTTGGGACCCCCCTGGCCCTCTAAGCATGTAGTGGTGTGAGGGGCACCTGGTGCAAATGGCTCACCGAGCGGCGCAGGGCCTCAAGAGTTGGACACCTCGGGCGAGTGATCGTGTACGAGGGCGTACACCATTTTTGGTGGGAGAGAATGTCACGCCCCGCGTGAAATGGGCAACATGAGATGTATAATTGCTGGTGGATTGTGGTATGATTGGCTCCATATGGTTACGGTGGAGTTACGCTCATATCCCCTTTCGAGTTTAGGCAGGCCGACCCGATTAAATGCGGGGAGCTTGTCGTTATTCATGGAATTGACGATAAAGAGGGGACTAGGCCAACCTTACCTAAACCTAATCGGGAACTGGAGCCGTTCTCCTAAGGAGCCCAAGGCAGGGCGAAACCAGTATATTGTCCTAGTGAGAAGGCTGAGCCTCGGGGAGAGGCGCCACGCGAGCCTCTAAAATCTCGTTGAAAATTATATGACTAGTGACACTTATCCCAGTTGTTACACTTTTTATATAATGTGAAATAGGTTCACCGAATAGAATCACAAAAAATTAAAAGATTTTTTCGGTGAATTTACTTTTGGTGTTCTATTTCGATTGCCTTTGATTATTTGGGTTCATCTCATATTTTCGAGCCACAACATAAATTTTAGTTTCATTCGCCGCCGATAACTCCTCAAATCCCCAATCCTAATTATGTTTAATAGATTATTCACCAATTTTTAGTACTCCGTATCAATCTTTGTCGGTTTCGTTAGATTTCTCACATTTTTTTAAGTCACCACACAAGATTTCAACCCGAACCAACTCGAGAACCCCTGTGAAACCCCAAAATCAACTTTTCTGCATGCACACAACTTTTTCGGTATCTATTTTGCCGGTAAACTGCTAGTAAGAGACAATCTGTAAAAAAATTGTGTATTTAAGGAGGCATGTATAAAAAATAATATATATATTTTGGAGACAAATGAGAAAAAAACTCAATATATTGGGAAACAAAAAAATATCCATTTTAATTATTTATATTATTTTATTGGCTAAGTAAGGGACACATGTCCCCTTGCGATTGCTCATCCAGTGTATGGTTTTCGGGTGTCACGTGGGGACAAGTGGCAAATAGAAGATCATGATAGTAGGCAAGAATGAAGTGACTTTTTCTGATTGAGTGTGTGTGGGGGTGGGGGGAACACATGTCCATCTCTGATTGTTTGTTCATTTCAAGGCTATCGAATACCACATGTCTAATCGGTGGGAAACCAAACTTCGAGGTTAGGCTAGGGACGTTCGTAGCCAAGATCGGCCATGGCCCATCCGAATTGGCCTACTAACTTACATTTGTCTAAAATCTTTAGGATGACTTTGGCATCCACATGTCTTGGCCAGAGCCATGTGTAGGTTAAGTCGAATAGGCTACCAACAAAGGCCCCCTAGCTCAGAGTTAGTCGGGATGCGGCAAGGTTTTGAGCTTGATCTTCTGGTAAGCCAATTAAATAAGGCCACGTTTAATTTCCATATTCTAACCAACATATTAATTGCTGCCTCATCACGTGAAAAGTGACCAGTGTAGAGGTGTGAATTTTTTATTTTTAAAAATAAAGGGTGGAGACGAAGTGTAAGTAGAGAGATGCACAAACTGTTTTGGTTAACCGGTGAACCGCTGGTTTCGCATCGTGGTCAATGGTTACGTTAAATGTTGATCACGGCTCAGGGTTAGGATAGAAACCGTAAATTGTTTCATCTGGTTTGATTCCAGTTACGAGAAAAATTTAACCGTGAACTGCCAGGATTAAAAAAACAAACTCAACGGTAAAAAAATGTGAACCGACGGTTCATACCCTTTAGTTAAACCGGTTGCGAAAGAATCTTCAAAATTAACAGTTATGATCATAAAGTCGTTGGTGATCAACAGTTATAAAATATGACCAATGGGACCGCACCACCGGTTAAACCCAAAAATGACATTTCCAATGGCTAGTTTTTATTTATACATACACCCAAATACTCTCATCCACCAAAACATGACATTTCCAATGGCTAGTTTCTTTTATACATACACATAAATACTCTCATCCCCAACACCATTTCTCACACAAATTCATGTGTAAATTTCTTCTTCTCTTATATTTCTAAACTTTATGTTTACAAATTATGATTTAAGTTGCCAAAATACTATCAACTATCAAGTCTCAACTCTCATTTCTAAAGTTCTATAATCTAACTTCTATAAAACAAATCTCCATATTATGTGGCAAACTCTTCTCGTTTGACTAAGGGAAGGAGTTATCGTAGAGGAGACTCACCTCTACGAGGTTGAGGCCGATCAATCAGACCTTCAATTTCCAGTATTACGTTTCTTATAATCTAATGCCGTAAAAAGTCAAGGAATTATACAATTCCATTGAATTTTGTGTTTATGAAGATTTACCCTCCAACAATCCCGACCGGGCCAACCTGGTCAATGTTGATGATGATTCCGATGAAGGTGAAGATGGAGGTGGTGCTATGTTGCCATCGTCACGACAAGACCCAGCTCCTAAGCCACTCAAATCCACCATCTTCACTTGTCATTTCACTAAAAATGAAGATCGATGGCGAAACTCGTGCCAAATGCAGTTATTATGAAAAGCACTACGCCTTTGGTGGTACTAGTAACGACTACGAGACGATGATGACACATATGGTTAAGAAGCATACTAATAAAACGGGCGTTGAGAGCTCTCAAATACAACTAAACTTCATGTCTTTATCTACCTTTGGGGGTCGGGATACAAATTCCTTATTTCAATATTCCGAAGTAAACTATAGAAGAAATCTTCAACTGCGGGTCAGCACTTCCGAAAGAAACGGAGTGTCCGTTATGGGCTTTCCTTTTAACTTTTTTTATAATTATTTTTTATGAATATTTTACTAGTCTTGCTTTTAAATCACCGAGCACCAGAATTTCACGTAATAAGGTTACTCTTGATCTTAGAAAAGTTGTTGATTATTATAAATATAATTTGTATTCTGATTCTGATAATTTTCACATAGAATCTCGATATGATTGGATGTTTGGACATATCATTTTCATGATAATAATTATATGGGAGTTACGTGTTATTAGTTTGATAATTCTTGGACTTTGTAAAAATATTTGATTATTGTTAGAGACTTTAATAGTGAGCGTATCACGATCAATATTTTACACAAAATTCATACTATTTATCTGAGTATGGTTTATCTAACAATGTATTTTTAATTCTATTTGATAATGTCGCTGCTAATACGACTAGTTTAGAGTCTCTCAAAGTATTTTGTCAACATTATATTGGTGATAATTTCTTTACTTTAGATGCATTTGTCATATTTTGAATTTATGTGTTCAAGATGGTTTAGTTACTTTGAGAAGTGAAATTGCTTAGATTAAGATGGCAATATATTATATTTCAAAACAATCCGATGTGGGCAAAAGGTGGCACAAATATTGTAATAATAATAGTTTACATGCCAAAAAGATAAAATTCTATTGATGTGTCAAATCATTGAAACTCTACTTATAAATTGCTAAATGATTCTTATGAATATATAGATGCATTGTGTGCTTTCCTTTATTTGTACGACCAAGTTTATTTATTTCCCCATATGTGGGATGATTGCACGAATTTGATTGAGCTTTTAAAATTTTTTAACGGCACAACCGTTACTTTATCCGGTGTTTATTATCCTACTTCTACACTTTTTCTTGATCAATGTATTCAATCTGTACTTGTTACTACTAGTCTACTCAATTCACCTTAATTACATGAATGCATTACTAAAATGTTGACAAAATTAGTTAGGGTCTTTTTTACAACGTTTGGACCTTAAAATTCCAAATCACTATACTTATGTTCAACACGCTGGAGAACCTTTATCTGATATTTTTCATGAATATGCCATAACTTCTAATGATTTTATGCTTCTACTTCTCCTTCCCCTTATGTTAATTTGAATGTTGGTATAGTAGTAGTACCTCTAATGTAAGACCATTGTTTTACAACCCTAGAGAAGCTTTAGGGGTGATAATGGTTGACATGACACGATAAATGAATACGAACATGACACGATACTCACAAAGCGCATTCAAGAGCGAGATCCCAACTAATGAAGTTTATGGACAATGCGAGTTATGTTGACCTAAGTAGCGAAATGGAAAAATAAGGCAAAGCTCGTAATGGAGATCATGATGAAATTGATGCGTCCAAGAAGTAATAAACAGACGAAAATGAGAAGCCTAATATGGAAGAGTTGCAACTCTCGCCTAATAAATTCGAGTTGGTTAGTATGAAATTTTATAGAGATAGTATGAATTTTATTAGAGTTACTATGAAAATTCTCTGATATAATATGGAATTCAACGACGCAGTATGAAATTGGATGATGTAGTATGAAATTCGGTGGCGGCGGCAGTCGATGACCGGAAGCGAAGATGTGTAATATGACCAAGTGAAGGAGTTTATTATGGGACCTATCAAGTACAAGTTCAACGAAATCTCCAGATCAACTCCTACTTATGTCAAGCCATACACTTCATAAATCGATAATTTGAAGATGCATGCTAGATATATACCTCCAAAGTTTCAACAACGCTATGGTAAGGGCAATTCCAGGAAACATGTGGCTCACTTTATTGAGATGTCCAATGATGCTGGGATATATGGCGATCACTTGGTTTAATAATTTGCCAGATCCTTAAAAGAAAGTGCATTCGATTGGCACACCGACTTGGGGGAAAATTTGATTGACAGCTAGAACCCGTTGGAACGAGAGTTTCTCAACCACTTTTATAACACTCGATGCACATTTAGCATGATTGAAGTTATAAATCTACATTAATTGAATGAAGAGCTTGTCATCAACTACATCAACCATTGGCGAAACTTAAGCCTTAATTACAAAGATCGTCTATCAGAATCCTCGACAATTGAGATGTGCGTCCAAGGAATGAATTGGGGGAATATGCTACATATTACAAGGGATTAAGCCAAAAACCTTCGAGGAATTAGCCACTCGTGCACATGGCACTGAAGTAAGAATGAAATTTGATGAAGAAGAATACCCAAATGATGTCAATAATGACGATGATGAAGACGAAGATGAAGAAGGAGTGGAGTCATCTTCAAATTCTCAACGCTCCTAGGTACGAGCATATACTAATCTAAAATCATAAATCAATAATCACCCACAAATACTCCATGATATGAGTCTAAACTATCTATAAAACTCATTGACATGAGCATAGAATGTTTACAAATTAAATCAAGAAATGCTCTTTGATACGAGCCTAAACTATCTGTAAAACTCCTTGACATGAGCATAAAATGTCTACAAATCAAATCAAACAATGCTCCTTGATACGAGCCTAAACTATCTATAATGCTCTTTAATAAAATATCTATAAAATGTCTACCAATAAAATGAAAGCTTCTTGATATGAGCTTAAACTATCAATATAACTCAAGTGCAAATAAAACTACTTGACATGAGTATAGACTATCTACAAATTCAAGTATTCCTTGATATGAGTATAAACTATCTACAAATTTAAGAGCTCCTTGATATGAGTATAAACTATCTAAAGATTTAAGAAATTCTTGATAAGAGCCTAAACTATCTACAAATTCAAATTCAAGAACTCCTTCATTTGAGTTTAAATTGTTTACAAATCCAAGTTAAATAACTCCTAAACATGAATCTAAACTATCTATGTGTCTCAAATAAAATGCAAAAGATTTTGAAATATTCACAAAAAGACATATTGTTCGTGAACAAGTCTCAAGGGGTCATTTGTTGACACGTAAATTTTACAATTGTGGAATATTTGTTTTTATTAATTTGTATGTTTATTTTATTTTTGATATCAAATCCAAGACTAAGTAAAATACTTTATTAATAGAATATTATATTACCATACATCAAATTATTTGATCATCAAGTCAAACCCATTACTATGGATAATATATACATAAAATTTTGAATGACCAATCAAATAACATCTTTCAATAAAATATTATGGTAAGGATTCTCACCATACCCTATAAATATGAGTTATTCTCTTAAATTAAATAACAAGTTCTACACAATTTCAAACCACAAGTTGAAGAGAAGAATTCTAAGCAAGGGAGAATCATCTATGCTCAACAAGTCCAAGTTCAAGGAGATCTGCGGTGTTCAAATCGACATTCAAGGCATTCATTGCGGAGTCCAATAAAATACAGCATTTGATTTGAGAAGAAGTTGTCAAGCCCTGTCATTAAAGTTATTGAGAGTCAAAGTCATCCTCGTGGAAGATCAAAGCGCCAATTCCTCCAAGAAACTCTCAAGTTCAAAGGCAACACCCATTGAAGCTCTCGCGTTTAATTCGAGATCAAGCTTCAAAACCCTCAAAGAAACATTATTCAACAAGTTCAAATTTGTAGAAGATCAAACTAAAGATTTTGCCTCCAAAATTTCATATACCAAGAAGTTTTACTTTGAACAAATTAATCAATGGAAGAACTAGATATTGTAACTCAATATCCTATTTGATCCATATATTTTAATTTGTATGAATTCTTTTATTTTTATTTTTTCAAATACAAAATTTGTTGTTACACGATACATTAATTATCCATCACATTGATGAATGGAACTTGTAATCTATAAATTTTTTATTCCAAGACTTTCAAGAGGGTGAGAAATGGGGATGAAAGTTTTAGGAACTCAGGATTTATTTTACACGTCGTCACTGTCGCAGAGGCAAACAGATCGAGTCACAACTACCGTGGATTCTACGAAATAAATAAATAAGTTATGATTCTACGAACTAAGCTAATTTATTCAGGAATTTATGCTTGAAAGTGAAAGAAAGAAATGAAGAAAACAAGAGAAGGTTTAGGCTGTCAAACCCTAAGGGGTCCAAGAAACTTTTGTTTCTAAGAAGAGAGGTTGTATTTATAGGGTTGAAAGCGTGGGCAAAATAGTCCTATTGCCCAAAAACGACCGAAAATGGCCTGACCACCGATGCTGGAAAGTAACCCCGTCGATGGCGTATCGACTGGGTGTCGATGCATGCGTCGATCGATGGTTGTACTTCGCAAGTGCGAGTCGTGTTTTCGTTAAATCGAGCCAATTATGGTTCTCGGGAACTCTCGTAGGCTTGATCTACTGCCCTAAAACAAAGAAAAGTAATATAACATAAAAATCTACAAAAGTAAGAGAGAAGTACGAAAAGTATTAAAAGACGACAAAAGCTACAAAGTGTATGTTTGGTAAGCATAATAAGCTAGCTTATGTCTTATTTAGAGGACTTATAAGCTCTTTGTATTTAAATAAGCCTTGTTTGGTTGCATTAGCTTATTTGAAAAATTTGAGCTTATCTCATATGCTACTATTACAAGCTTTTCAAATAAACTCATGGACCTTTTTGATTTTATTCCTATTTTAACCCTTATATTTATTTAGAAAACTACACTATTATTTCGGTAGGTATTATTTTTTTTCTTAACTTCACCACATTATTAATTGTTAGATGAATATCTAAGAACTATTTTAGTATTGTGAAATTATTATTATTATTATTATTATTATTATTATTATTATTGTTATCATTATTATTACTAATTAGTTAAATATCTAGAATTATTTTAGTATTGTGCAATTATTATTATTATTATTATTAGCTTGACTATAAATTGACGTATAAAGGAAATAAAAAAAATCCTCTCCCCAATCCATTAAAAAAAGTATTGTATAGTTATTGAAGTGTATATATATATATAACGAAATTGGTAATATAAACAATAATAATTAAATTTACAATCCTAATATTATATAAAATAAATAAGAAATAGCATTAACACTAAATTTGCCAAACGCTTTTATTTAGATCAGCTAGCTTTTCAGCTATCAGTCATCAGCTCTCAAATAACTTATCAGTCATCAGCTAGCTTTTCAGCTATCAGCTAACTTATCAGCTTTGTCCGCCAAACATACCCAAAATGTAAAATAAGAGAAAAACGCAACAAAATACGACTAAAACCAACTAAAGCACACACGACAAGACACGAAAACATACAAAAATCATACACAAATATGTACAAATCAACATACATATTAACATATCAATACTTCACTCGAAATGAAAAGAAACCAAGAATTACCAACATTTAACAACAAAATGTGAAGTGAAAGTTTGGCAAACTAGATTTTTCAACAAAAATAATAATTTTACAAAATAGTTCCTGGCGGCAAGATATAAATTAGAATAACACCATCGCAATCATTTCCTATTGCGACGTTTCGAAGTGTTGGTGCTGAAGTTTGAAATCAAAATTTGTCTCAGAAAGTTTTGGATATGAGGTCTTCGATCTGGGTTTCATGTATGGGGCAGAGATTGCGATAGTTAAAACGTTAGTTTAACACAAAAACGATCTCTAATTTTATGTCAAAAACACAATGCGTATTATATGTTAAATTGGCTATACAATAAAATTTGCTTACGATGAAAAAAAGAAGAAAAGGTGTGAACTTTAGCATATAAGCAAAAGGTATTATATGTTAAATAGTCTTGTGAAGTTTTTTTTTTGCCATTGAAAATGTTTCTACTGGAAAAATAGCTCTTTTCTTTAGTTTTTTCAATGCCATATACAGTTCTTCACACAAATCATCTCAAAAATCAAGAAAGGTGCACATGTAACATAGGAAAAACTAGTTAACTTTACACAGTCCGATTTCGAAAGACGAGAAGAAAACGGAAATGCATCAGCCAAAACCACTTTCACACGACAATGTTCGAGGACAAAAGTGCCTTAAAGATGGCTTCACAAAGCGTCGCATTGTAGATCAACAAATGCCCAACATCTGGAACCTCATGATATTGAATCCACGGTAGCTGCTGAGACAAATACCGATTCAGCTCGTACGGAATAAGTTTATCCTCGTATCCCTGCCAAATATGAACGGATCCTTCATTGTTAGGGAATGGGTTATCGATGTCCGTGGGCCCGAACTCCCAATTTCCGAAACCCACGATCATGTCCCGATGCAAACACTCGTGAACACCCTGTTGAGGTATTTTCTCCTGGAAAATAGCAAAATGATAGCAATTACAGTTAACCAGTTCAAAACATTATGAGAAGAAACTGTAAAGATGTATGCAAAATTTATCATACAAATTTTACCCCTGGGGTTTAGACTAAGAAAGAAATTGAGGTTAAAACCTAAACCTAAGGGTAGTTTTTGAAAAATAAAACAGGAGTTTAATGAAATTAGGCTAAACCAAAAGGTGATTTTGGTAAGGGATTTTTGCATGAGGTTTGTGGTATTAAATTTTTTGTTTTTACAATAGCCACCGCGTTTGTAATTATCATTAATTAATTTCAATTCCAAAAAACTACAATAAATTATTAGAAAAATAGAGAATATAAGGAAAACGTGGGAAAATTTGAGGTTTGATCAAGCTTGCGTTAACCTGGCGAAATTTGCTGACATCACCAAGTTACAAGTTACGCTTACACCCCTAAACTTTATATTAAAAATAGCCCCAACTTTTCATCCGACTACTAGTAATACTTAGAAAAATCGAGGGATGTAATGTAAAATGTAATTATTTAGAAAAGTTTGGGATATAATTTTAAAAATATCTGATGACATTAGCTTCATTAATGGCAAGTGCGAAATGTAAGACAAATGTAACTTCAAGGTAATTTTTGTAAATTAGCCAAACCTCATGGGTAGTTTTTTGTGATTAAATCACATTTTAAAATGGCAAAGAATTAGATGTTATTCTTTGAGGGTTTAGCTCAGGGTGCAATGATATAATGCCTATTTTGGAAAATGCAAATTTTACTTGTTCCTCTTTTGAAATTCCAGACGGCAGCTTAAGGATCTCCAAGTCCGAGCGGCTAAAAACATCGAGCTTCCCTTGCAATGCGCTAAAAGACGGGACCCATTTTTGAGTCATCCACCAGTTCAATAGCCACGGGGCGTAGTGCGCGATCCGAAAAGTCAACACGTCTTGGAAAAGTTGTTTCCCCAATGCTTCTTTTGATAGCTTGGAAGGCAAGCATCGCCACCAGTAGTTAGTCAAGGGGACCACAAGTGCAGCTCCAGATACCCTTTTGCAACAAAAGATGAAACAGCACATGAAAAAAAAAACAAGGGAATACAAACTCATTGAATTATTGAATGTTGCGTTTACATTTAGAGATAATTACAAAAAACACCTGTGAGATTTAGACTAACTAAAAATAATTCCGCCTTAATTGCAAAATTGGTCCCGTAAGTTTTGCATGGTAGAATTTTTGGTCCCATTTTTTCCCCAAGTATTTCATTATCCCGAAATGTAAGGATATCAGAATATCCACATTATTTCACTAAGGGCGAAATCGTCATGGGTCAAAATTGCCACATCAAAAAGTTAAAAGGACTAAAATTGCCAACTCCCAAGAGTTACTGGACTAGAATTGCAATTTAGGTAAAAATTCCAGTTAACTTTCAAAATTACAAAATTACAAATACAACCCCAACGAGGCTTGGGTTTTCATAACAAATACTGTATCTCTCTGCTGAGGGCATGACTTGTAAAGTAGAACAAATATCGAGGGGGTATTGCAATTTTGAAATATAGCTGGGGTTTCTTGTAATCAGACTAAACCTCAAGGGTATTTTTGTAAATATTCAATAATTTTGAATTTTAGGAGCAAATATATGGTTATAAGTAATTAACTCGCGTTAGTCTACCTGTGTGGGAGGTATTTTAAGCAGCCGTAAACCGGATAAGCTCCCATGGAAATGCCAATCAGATAAAATTTGGGCCCGAGATGCAATTTGTCGGCTAGTTCCTGAATATCGAAAGCTTCACTTTTCACCGATCTTGCGGGATTCGGGTCACTCTCTCCATAACCGGCACGATCAAATGACAGGATGTATACACGCAACTCGTTTATGAGTTCCTGGAAAATATAAGCAAAACTGAAAAAATTAGATTTTTTCCCCAAAAAAGAACGTTAAAATTGTATTCAAAGCCCGTATTTCATAATATTTTAAAAAATAGAAAAAAGCCCGTGTGAGTCTAGCAAGATTAGACATTTTGCTTACTTCCGAAACGGGAAGGTGGAAGTCTTTAGAGTCACCAAAGCCATGACAAACAATTATCTTGTATTTAGCTTCATCCTTGGCAACACCCTTCTCCTTGTAAGCTAAATGCCTACCGTCACTAAGTTTTACCCTTGGCGAAGTTACCGGTGGGCCACCTGGCGAGCCGCATATTTTGGGTGCGGGTGGTCTTATCGCCAGATAAGCGTATCCCATGAAACCGATTAGTGCTCCGATTGCTATTTGTGCAATCATTTCTGTTGAACAAACAAATATAACGGATTATGAAATAATAGGGTGCCTTTTTATTTTTTTAAATTCATTAGTTTCTTATTCTACTTGACAGCCAATTCTATTGAAAAAGTGATTTCGAGCTTTTAGATTGAAAAAAACTTCTGGTTCACATTTTTAATTTACTTAACCGAATGAGAGGTGCTTTAGATTTACGATTCTGCTTATGGTTTGATTTTCACACACGAATAAATCACTTTTACAGCTTATCCACCAAACATAGCAACTTCTGATTTTTATCTTGGAAAATATACTAATTTTGGGAAATTCACCCACTATCCATTAATTATCAACTACAAATATCACACATAATCCTAAAATACTCAATACATTTAGATAAAAATCAGTACACAGTTGTCATAACATTTCATATTATGGCCCTGGATTCAAAATCCGTAAAGAAATTGAGAAAAAGTATAGTAAATAATAAAACCCAAAGACAAAAACATCTTTATATATAAAAAAAAAAATTAAAGAAAGAAAACCCTACTTGAAGAAAATCCGAAAGGGTTTTTGGCAGTCTGGCTGGATTTCCTAGTGTGAGCTCTAGCTGATGCAGCCGATATTTTCTTGCTTGTGTTTCCAGCCATTGTTGGCTATAAACTCGAAACCTCTTTGAAAACGACTGATGATGGATGGATATATAATATTCAACTCCACTCCTTTTTTTTATTTCACCCATGTGAAATTCGCGTCAACTGTTTTCTTTGGCGTCTTTCTCCGTCTCAATTTGTAACTATTTGGAGAGTTCGAACAATTTTTGGAAATATCATTTTCAAATTTTTTATTTAAATGAAAAAGTTTCTAATATATTACTCAAATTATTTTTTAAAATGTGAGACCCACTACGATCATCCAATTTTATTTAAAATATTATAATTTTAAAATTATTTGTATGAATACGACCCTCAATCTACAATCTTATTAATATATTAAAATATATTACAATTAAAATATAAAGTACATTCTACCACTAATAATTTTTAAATAATTTTATACCTAAAAATATATTTGAAAAATTACTCTTCCAAACTTAATTTCAATTATCATTTTTCTTCCACTAGAAATTGAAAATTGGAATTGAAACAATTCCATCCATCGGTTTCATTGAATTGAGACAATTAATTCATTTACAATGCAACAATATTGATATTTCAAAAATTAATAAATGACAAAAAAATAATTATGTAACACATTAAACGTTTGAAATTGTCAAAAAGAAAGTTGAGTTTTAAACATTACATTTGACAATAATAATTTAAAATTTATTATTCAATTATTTTATTTTTATGTCACTTTTTTTTTTTGAAAAATAAATAATGATTTGCCAAAAAATATAATATTAAAGTGTCTTCTGTCACGTAAGTGCAGTTGACATTATTGCACTTGTAATTTTGAATCTACCATTAGGATTTTTATTTTCTGCACTTTGGTCTCATTAGATTCTTAGTTTTATTTTTATTTTGGCCCCACCAAAGGTTTTTCTTTTGCAACTTTGGCCGGCGTCCCATAATTCTTTACTTGCACTTTTGGGACTAAAATGTCATAATCCTCATGAGACATTTTTTGCTTTTTAAAATTTTTTTTATTCAAGCTAAATACAATTATGAGATCAAACGTGTCATATTCTCAATTATGGGGACCATAATGCAATAACTTGTTCATCTACGTTGTATTTTTGGGTTAGTTACAAAGAAACCCAGAGCTTTTTGGAATTTACACAAAAGTCCCTTGATCCCTCACATTTGCAAAAGTATTCGAACTATATCCCTTTATATTTAACACAAAAACAAGCTTCAACTTTATTTCTTTTCTTTAATTTTTGGTAATTATCCCTTATCTTAATAATCTTATACAGAAACATTTCTTACAGTTACACAGTCTACTTACACAATGACGCAAGTAATTACCAAGCCAATGTATATTAAGATGACAACACAAGTGTCTTAAAAATGGCTTCACAATGAGTTTTGTTATAGACCAACAGGTGCCCTGCATCAGCAACCTCATGGTACGTAACCCACGGAATTTGCTTCGATAAATATCGATTGAGCTCAAACGGAAACACCTTGTCTTCGTATCCGTGCCAAATATGAACTCGCCCTTCGTTGTCCGGAAAAGGATTACTAATATCCGTCGGTTCAAAATCCCATCTTCCAAATGCTACCATTAGGTCTCGATGCAACGACTCGTGGGCACCTTGTTGTATTGCTTTCCCCTGAAAAGAACAAACAAATTAGCAGATATTATTATTATTATTTTTATTTTTATTTTTTTTAGTTTGCAAAAACCCCTATATCAGAAAACTACCATTATTTTGATTTCACTATTACAACTGAATATCAGCAAATTCTATCAGGTCAACTAATGATTGGGGCAATATGAAAGACTGATACAAACCTCGAGGGTGGTTTTTGTAGTTTTTAGTTAGTTGGGTCTTTTTGTGAATACACTAAACCTCAGGGGTAGATTTTATAATGATTACCAAGAAACAAATGTGATTGTGTTTGAAATAGGGTTATTTATTAAAAGAAAAGTACCTAACTTATTGCAACTTTTGCAATTTAATCCCCAACCTTTTAATTTTGCAATGTCAGGCTTAACCTTTTTTTTTTTTGGCTAATTGATCCCTCCGCCGAAATTTCGGTAATATTTTGTTACTGAAGCACCACGTCGAACGCCACACATGAAAATGATACACACACACCACACACACACACACCACACACACACACACACACACACACACACACACACACATATATATATATATATTAATTTATAAATATAACACAAATTAAAAGTACGTCGTTTTATACATGATGCCCGACAACAAAATATTGTCGGAATTTT
The DNA here is from genome assembly GCA_014905375.1 of Phtheirospermum japonicum. Lineage (NCBI taxonomy): Eukaryota > Viridiplantae > Streptophyta > Magnoliopsida > Lamiales > Orobanchaceae > Phtheirospermum > Phtheirospermum japonicum. The sequence continues at coordinate 411,786 of BMAC01000812.1, read as the reverse complement.
GCAACAGGGATCGATTTGCTAAAGTTTAATGGGTTGACATTGCAAAAATTAAAAGGATAAGATAAAATTCCAAAATGAGCAATAGATTAAGGTATTTTTTTTGTAAAATAACCCTTTAAAATAACATTACAGTGAGAGATATAAAGCTTGGACATACGACCAAGTAGATATTTTTTCCAAATTTAATTTGTTTAGTAAATTCGATAGTAGCTTAGCTATCCGAGGATTCAAAGTTTACCGGATCCGGTTGTGGAGCATCGGCCAGCTTTTCGAGAATCTCTAAGTCGGAACGGCTGAACGGGTCGGGCTTTCCTACCAATCTATTTAAAGACGGAAGCCAATTTTGAGTCATCCACCAATGGACTAGCCACGGAGTATAATGGGCAACTCGATATGTCCACCGCTGTTGAACGAGAAGCCCGTTTAATGCGTCTCTCGATAGCTTGGCGGGAAAGCAACGCCACCAGAAATTAGTTAAGGGAACCACAAGGGCCGCCCCTGACAACCTTCCAAAATATGAAATCTTGATAAATATTAACCAAATAATACATCATTTAATTAATTATTACTGGAAAAAATAATTAGAGTAGAAATGTAAAATACAAAACACTTTTTACCAAAATCAAAAGCACCCCATTCCCAACTTTTAGATTTTACCGAAATAAAGCAGAAGCAAAAGTTGGTATTTGCAAACACTCAAAAATGCTTTTTTTCTAGCTAAAAGCCTAAAAGTACTTTTTTAAGAGCTCGCAAACACTTCCTAAAAGCACCCTTGCACTTGCTTTAAGATTCTGATTAAATTATGTAGTAAATTAGCATTTTGAAAACACTAAAACTACTTTTCATCTAAAAGATGGCATTTTATTATTATTATTATTATTATTATTATTATTATTATTATTATTATTATTATTATTATTATTATTATTATTATTATCATCATCTTTTTTTTTTCACACTCATTCAGTTGTGGCCTGTTTACCTATGTGGGATGTACTTGAGGCAGCCATAAACGGGATACATTCCAATAGAGAGGCCGACCACATAAAATTTCGGGCCGAGTTGCAACTTATCAGCTAGTTCTTGAATATCAAATGCTTCACTTTTCACCGACCGTCTAGGATTCGGATCACTTTCTCCGTAACCCGCACGATCAAATGATATGATACATATCTGCAACTCCTCAAGGACTTCCTGATAATCAGGGAAACAAGAAAATTATTAAGAAATCTGCATTTTTCTTGGAAATTTAAACTTGAAATTTCATTTGTCTAGTAATAATTACAAAAACACCCCGAGGTTTAGACTAATCACAAAAAACCCCATTTCCAAACCATTATTTTTCTTAAAACCATGTAAATCATCTAAAATAACGTCAGCGACTACAATAAGCTTCGAAGCTTAAACCGCAATAGATTTTTCTTACTTCCGAAATAGGAAAGTTGAAATCTTTAGAGTCGGCAAAGGCATGAGAAACGATAATCTTGTGTTTGGCTTCGTCCTTGGCAACGCCTCTTTCTTTGTAAGCCAAATGCCTCCCGTCGTCAAGTTTCACCCTCAGTGAGGTCACCGGTGGGCCCACGGCCGAGCCGCATATTTTAGGAGAGGGCGGTTTTATAGCTAGATAAGCATAGCCGATAAAACCCGCCACTAATCCAATTGCTATATGGGCAATCATATCTGCAAATAATTAAAAAGAGTGATTGTCAGCTTTTAGCTAAGTGTTTTCAAATGCCAACTTATGAAGCTGCTATCACTAAGCTCTGTATAAAATTGTAGTCAGTTAATCAGATATTACCAATGAAGGGTTTTTGCAGATGGATTAACATAAAAAAAAAAAAAGAAAAAAGAAAGAATCAAGATTCTGTCAACAAATTTCTCAATGGGAAATAACTGAAATGATAACACCAATTCAATCCACCACAATGTAAAAAATCAAAACGGCCATAGTTTCAAGAATTTTAACAGGATTTAATAATAGCCATTATTGTAGTTGATAATTAAATACACTGCAGCAAGATGATGACATCGTATTACCTAATTCAAGCTCAAAATCAAGAATCCATGGAAAAGGGAAAAAATCAAGCAAAAACAGCTGGAGAAAAAAACAACGCAAAATAAAAGAAACTCATGTAAGCAAATAGAGAAAAGATAAAAGACGAGAGAGAGCGATAACCTGAAGATAGATGCTTTGGACCTTGTCCTCTACTTGGCTTTTGCTAGCAATTGATATTTATTTGGTCTAATTTTCCTGCAATTTTTTTTTTCTTTTTCTTGGGACAAAATTTTCATGCAATTATTAGATGATATAAGGAGAGCATTTTCAACATGGGTCGGAAAAACTTGCCACTTGAATTTGGCTACTCGCTTAAACTTAGTTTGCCAATATGGAGACGACATCTATAATTGTAGTTTGTTTTTATGCTAAGGTAATTTGGAGTACAAAAGTTAGAGAGTTATTTGTGCTACATTTTGTTGGTATATATAGTTAGAGATGATAATGACTTGGTAATAAAAGCCAGGTGTGAGAAATTGGGTGTCTGATTAGTACTGTCAAAATGGATCAAAATTTGTGGGTTGACCCGTCAGTCTGTGCAAACGGGCAAATTTGGATTTTAATTTCCAAGGCTTATTGATCGGGTTTTTTTTGGCCTGCCCCGTTAAGCCCGTAGGTTTTTATGGGCCGGATGGGTTGGCCCATTTTTTAGTTTTTCTTTTTAAATTTTTACTATAAACTTAAAATTAGAATTTATATTCGTTAAAATGAAGACATATTTGTATTCTTTTATTTCCTATTTGCCCGTTAGAAAACTTTAAATATTATAATAATTTATTTTAATTAAATTTTAACATAAAAATATAATTTTATTAAAAAATATATTTAAAAACTGTCTGACGCGTGATCCGCGGGCTTAGGTTTTCCCGGCCAGTGAAAAAATGGCCCCGCCCCACCCCCTTTTGGGGCAGCCCCATTTGACAATGTTACGTTTGATGTCCAAATCCGTATCAAAAACACATAAATGGTGATAATTGCGTGGAGAATAAGTGAGAAAATAGTAAGAGAATAAACAATATATATATTTTTTAAAAATAATAATTACAGTCAATTAATATTTAAGATCGCTATTTTTGTTTTTATGGCATACTATTTTTTTTCTATCTACAAAGTTGCCTAAGCTTTGTCTCACTTTTTCACTTTTTATTTAGGGAGAAATAGGTTCACCGAATAAAATCACAAATATTAAAAAGTATTTTGGTGAATTTAATTTTGGTGTTCTGTTTCGAATGGCTTCGATCATGTTGGGTTCATCTCATATTTTGAGCTACAACATAAAATTTTAGTTTCATCTACTGCCGATAACTCCTCCAATCCTTAATCCTAATTATTTTTAATAGATTTATTCACCAATTTTCAGTACTTCGTTCCGGCGCAGTAAGTTCCGTTGGATTTCGCTCATTTTTTTTTGAGTCACCATACAAAATTCCAACTCGAACCAACGTCGATAATCCCTATGAATCCCCAAAATCAATTTTTCTATCGCGCACATAACTTTCCCTTAACAATTTTGCCGGTAAACTGCTAGTAGGAGACAATCTGTCATAAATCGTGTGTTTAAATAGACATTTATAAAATAAAAAAAGTTTTGGGAGATAAATGAGAAAAAAACGCAATAGATTGGGAAATAAAAAAAAATTCATTTTATTTATTTATATTGCTTTATTGGCTAAGTAAAGGACATATATCCCTTTGCGATTGCTCATCCAGTGTATGGTTGTCAGGTGTCACTCGGGGACAAATGGCAGATAGAAGATCATGATAGTTGGTAAGAATGAGTTATGACTTTTCTGATTGAGTGGGGGGACACGCGTCCATCTCCGATTGTTTGTTCATTGCAAGTCTGTCGAATACCATATGTCTAATTGGTGGGCAGCCGAACTTCGAGGTCAGCCTAGGGACGTTTGTAGCCAAGATCGGCCATGGCCCATCCGGCTGGGCCGTCTAAGAGTCTAAGAGCATCTTTAACCCAAACCTCAACCTCTCCCCACTTTTTCAATTCCCAACATGCCACATCACTAAAATCACCTCCACATCACCAACTCATTTTATTTCCCTCCCCAACCCCTTTTATCTCATTTATCCTTCAAACTCTCAAACCTACTTTTTATGGACCCCACATGTTTCCCAACAATTTTAATTCTTATTTTTCACATTCCAATATTATTATATTTTATTTATTAAATCTATTTAAACTATTTAATCTATTAAATATAGTAATTCTACTTAATCATGAGTTTATGATTAAATTAATAATAATAATTTAAAATTATTTGAAAATAAGCCTCAAAATAAACGTGATTGTGGATGGATAGGTGTATAATTGAAGTTGGTGATTGTGGATGGATAGGTGTATAATTGAAGTGGGTAATAATTGAAGCTGGTGATTGTGGATGGGTAGGTGTATAATTGAAGTGAGTAATAATTGAAGTTAGTGATAGTAGATGGGTAGGTGTATAATTGAAGTGGGTGATAGTGGATGAGTAATTGCATAATTGAAATAAACAACCATACATTGGAAATGATCTGATGAAATAAAAATGCAACACACATACATTGAAAATAAGTAGATGGGATAAAAACATAAAACACACAAAGGAAATACAACAAAATAGAAAAGGGGGATAAAAACACGACACACAACTAAAGACCAACTTTCTTCTTCAACTTCGCGAGTAGTGCGAAATGGGCTTCACGAGTTTGCTCAGACATTGTAGTTGTGTCTTCCATTGTCATTTCCTTGTATCGAATGAGGTGTTCTATTTCCATGCATTCTTCAACGCGATCGTAATGCCTAGCCTGTCTTTCTTGTATTTGTATAATCCGTTCAGCCTCGTCATTGATCACCACATTTTTTCCCTTTCTCTTGACCGCCTTAGCAGCTTTTTGGCCAGTTGGACGACGCAAAAATGTGTCGTTGTCAGCCTCATCCTCGACATGMAAGCAAGCACTAGACTCATGACTCGGTCCAAAGGTTCGAGACTTCTTTCGCGCCCTTGTTTCCGCACATGCCGATTGAAATTTTGGACTGTATCTAAGTACCTCCCCGCAGTGTATCCATCGAAAGCCATTCCTTTTTGATCCATCGTTGCTGAACTCTTGAAGTGCTCTAGATAGAACGTTCTCATCATTTTCACYGCTACTGGGCTTCAACTTGTTGAAGTAATTGTTGAATAACATGACATCTTGCTGGAATAAATAATAACGAGTTTTTATTGCTTTCATCGTCCTCTGGATAAGATCATTCTTCACAGCAGCCGCATTGTAGTAATTTGTAACGCGATTCCAGAAAGTATCCCCATCTTGGTTTGCGCCAACAGCAGCATCAGTACTCACAGTGATGTGAGCTTCGCAAAGCAAAACATCCTCCTTGTGTGTCCAACGCTTCATTGGCTCTTTGTCGTGATTAGCCGTGACAGACTCTTTGTTGCGACTAGCCTTAGTTTGTGAGGGCAGTTCTTCCTCACTATCAAGACAAATTTTGTCCAAGCCATCAACCCCGACACTTGACGGTTGATTGACACCACCTTCCGAGCTACCGTCGGGTGTTCGAGTTGGTGTGAAAGTCCCGTGTTGAGGCAAGACCGGGTAGGCATTTGACATACCATGCGGGGGTTGAAATGCATATGCATTCGGATACGAGAACACATTTGGCATACCGTATTGAGCGTTAAAAGGGTTGGTTTGATATTATGGTAGATTATGAGGGGTTTGTTGGAAAATTGGGGGGACATTATGAAATTGAGGATTTTCATATCGAGGGATATTATGAAATTGAGAATTAAGTTGAGTGATCGGAACATCACGAGAAATACTTACGTAGCGTCGATGGCGAGAACTTCCCGGGGACGGAGTATCATCCGTATCGGATGAATTATTAGAGATGTTGAAATTTCTATTCATAATTACAAAATATATAGATGATGGATTATAAATAAATGTGAGAGTGGAGAGTTGAGATGTATGTGAGTAGGAAATTGTGTAGTGTATTTATAAAAAAAAAATTGATGATAAGATAAGTATTCAGATAAGATTTTTTGAGAGTTTTTTGATGATGTGGATATTTTAGATAAATAAATAATTTTTTTATTGGATAAAATGATATGATGAGATTTTTTGGATGATGTGGAGATTTTGGATAAATAATAATTTTTTTTATATGGATAAGATGTGATTTCCTTTGATGATGTGGAGATTTTGGATAAATAATAATTTTTATTTTTATTTTTAGATAAGATGTGATATTTCATTTTATTTATATATACATTCATGAATTCTTTTTATTTATAATTAATATTTACTTTAAAATTTTAATTAATAATATAATTTTAATTTTTGTAGGTATGAAAACATATTTTATTAATTTTTATTTTTATTTTTTGAGATAATATGTGATATTCTATTTTATTTATATATCTATTCTTAATTTTTTTCATTTATAATTAATATTCATGTAAATACTTTAAA
>BMAC01000812.1:370310-404162 GCA_014905375.1 Phtheirospermum japonicum | reverse complement strand
GGATGTGAATTTTTTTTAAAAAAACAATAAAGAGTGGAGATGAAGTGTAGGTAGAGAGATGCACAAACGGTTTCGATTTATCGGTGAACCGCTGGTTTCCCGTTGTGATCAATGGTTACATTAAAATTTGACCACGGTTCAGGCTTAGAATAGAAATCGTGAATCATTTCATCCGGCTTGATTCCAGTTAGGAGAAAACCTTAACCGTGAACCTCCGAAATTTAAAAATTGTGAACTGACGGTTCGTAACTGCTAGTTCAACTGGTTGCTAAAGAATCTTCAAAATCAACATTATAGAGTCGTTAATGATCAACGGTTACAAAATATGACCGTTGGGACCACACCAACGGTTAAACCCAAAAATGACATCTCCAATGGCTAGTTTTTTTATACATACACCCAAATACTCTCATTCCTAACACCATTTCTCAGACCAATTCATGTCTAATCTTCTTCTTCTTCTCTTATATTTCCAAACTTTTAAGTTTAAAAATTACAATTTAAGTTGTAAAAATACTATCAGGTATCAAGTCTCGACTCTCATTTCTAAAAAAACTATAATCTATTCATCTCCTCTAGTTTCTATAATTTTTCTTTCTTCATATAATTATGGCAAACTCTTCTCGTCCTACTAGGGAGTTATCGTAGAGGAGGCTCACCTCTATAAGGTCAGGCCGGTCAATTAGACCTTCGACTTTTAGTGTTATGTTTCTTATAATCTAATGTTGCAAAAATTCGAGGAATTATACAATTCCATTGGGATTGGTGTTGATGAAGATCTACCCTCCAACAATTCCGACCGGGCTGACCCGGTCAATGTTAATGATGATGCCGATGATGATGAAGATGGAGATGGTGCTATGACGCCATTTCCATGGCAAGACCCGGCTCCTAAGCCACTCATATCCACCATCTTCACTCGTCATTTCACAAAAATGAAGATCGATGGTGAAAATCGTGCCAAATGCAGTTATTGTGAAAAGCACTATGCCTTTGGTGGTACTAATACCGGCTACGAGACGATAATGACACATATGGTTAAAAGCATACTGATAAAATGGGCGTTGAGAGCTCTCAAACACAACTAAACTTCACATCTTCGTCTACCATCGGGGGTTAGTGTTGGAATTTGTAGAGACGAACACCATGCTCGTACAGCGGAAGTTTTAAAATTTTAGATCCAACAGATCTATCTTGTGAACGAATATATTTATATAATAAATAAACGAGATAAAAGTATGAAACCCTTACAGTAAATTCAGGATCGAGTTCAACACTAAGGTATCCACGCGATTAATCTCAGACTGCAAGATCCAACTCCAGTGTATTGCTATCGTGAAGAAAGTTAGGAAATCCCACGAAAGTTCAAGAATTCCCAATCTCAAAATTAGGATTTATGTTTTCTAAAGACTCTCTCGTATTTTCATCGTTTACAACTTATGACTCTATGTTATATTTATACTAGGTACATAAGAGAACCCTAATCATAAAAGGGTTGGACTATCCAAGACATGGGCCCAAAACAATTTTAGCCCAAGTACCTTTATTAATATAACATAGATAATTAAATTCAAATCTAATTTAATTTAATTAAATAATTTCCATCAAATAGAAATTAATATCATAAGTATTAACAATTAAATATTACAATTCTAAATTGAATATTTAATACTTTCTTGATACACTCTTAAATCGGAAAACTAATCGCATATAGTGTGACCCTATAGGCCTTTATATATGACATCAATCCAATGATGATCCAAACAAAACTCCTAGACGGCTTAGCTGGACGAACTCAATATATAAAGAACATTCATTTGAACTCAACGAATTATAACCTTTATACAAGTCTTTGGTGAAATTTCTTTCATTGCGAATCACTCGATTAAGCTTAAGATTTATCCAAGTGTCTATCTCAATGACTTAATCAATTTATCTCATCTTTATTAGTCGACAACTAGATCATACTCAATCACTATATTGAATATATCTTTTGCATTGGCCAATGACTTTAGTCGACCTAATATAGAGATTATGAGTGATCTCTCTTGAAATTCCAATGGAGGAATAAATTCTTTCTTGGCTCAACTACCACCTTCATTTACATCATGGTGCATCCAACACAAGCCGTATCTACCCCAAAAGGAGTGTAAGCGTTGGTCATGGTCAAAGTACACCACTCAGCAAATAAGGTGCTTATTGACCTCAAGTCAAAGGATTATCACACGCTTTATACACTGATAAGTTTATAGACATACAATAAATATCTTGTCAGTAGGGTTTACCAATACTCTTCAAAGTATCCATGTGTCCATCACGAATAACTATTATTCGCAGTCGTGAGACTTACTGCATTCTCTAAAATGTGATGCAGACCACATGACGACATATATATTATATTATCAATATCCCAATCTTGATAATCGTTAGTCGGGGCTATTTTAAGAGAAATATTTAATCAATGACATCTCACCATATCAATGACAACATTAGCTCTACGGGAACATTTATATGAACAATCACAAACAATCAAAATAATAATTCAATAAATGCAATGCCATATATATTACGATATATATAATAATTGTGATCAAGTATAATGTCTTTAAATCTGATTGTCTCTAGGACATTTATACTTTCAGTCTCCCACTTGGCCTAGAGCCAATCACCTATATATCCAATATTCAGGTTTACGAGATGTTCATCATGTTACCCAGAACATGATGACTTTGAGAACACTCTATTTTAATTTCTCCTATCTCCACTATCTCCTTGATCAAGTGGTAGCGTCTTAGTACATGCTTGTTGCTGTTCATGGATCTTAGTTCCTTGCTAGAGCAATAGCACCAATGTTGTCACAATACAACGATATTGGTGCTAGGAACTACCCCTAATTCCTTAAGAATTTGTTTATCGAGACAGCTTCTTTAGCTTCCTCTTATGCAGCAATGTACTCAGCTTCGTTTTACCGAATCAGCGGCAGTAGTTTGCTTGGAACTATTCCAACTTACTACCTTATCATTAAAAATGAAGACATACCCAAATTGTGATTTGTAGTCATCATGGTATGCTTGGAAACTAACATCAGTGTACCCAGTAACTGCCAGTTTCTTTTGTCCACCATAAACTAAGAAATATTCCTTAGTTCTTCTAAGATACTTAAGAATACTCTTGACTGCTTTCCAGTGTTCTTCCCCAGGATTCTGCTGAAATCTGCCAGTCATGCTAAGTGCATAGGCCACATCTAGCCTTGTGCAAATCATGGCGTACATGATTGATCCTATTGCCGAAGTGTATGGGATCCTTTTCATGCGATTAAGTTCCTTATCAGTAGAAGGACCATCCTTCTTTGATAACTTGAGACCATAGCCCATTGGAATATATCCCCTGTTGGAGTTTTCCATAGAGAATCGTCTTAGCACTTTATCTATGTACATGGATTGTGATATCTCTAATGTTCTATTAGGTCTATCCCAGTAGATCCTAATTCCAAGAATATAACAGGCTTCACCCAAGTCCTTCATCATGAAGGTGCTGGACAACCAATCTTTTACTGATTGCATGACAAGGGTATCATTTCCAATTATCAATATGTCATCAACATATATAATAATAAAAATAATACTCCCTCCAGTGCGTTTACTATAAACGCATGGATCTTCTTTGTTTCTGACAAAATCAAACGATTTGATTGCTTTGTCAAAACAAATGTTCCAACTTCTAGAGGCTTGTTTAAGTCCATAAATAGACTTTTGTAGCTTGCATACCGCTTTGGGTTTCAATTCAGATGTAAAACCTTCTGGTTGTATCATATACACTTCCTCGGTCAATTCACCATTAAGGAAAGCGGTTTTCACATCTATCTGCCAAATATGATAATCATAGTATGCAGCTATAGCAAGTAAAATCCTAATGGACTTGATTTTCGCAACTAGAGAAAAGGTTTCATCATAGTCAATTCCTTCTCGTTGACTATAACCTTTTGCTACCAACCTAGCCTTGTAGGTTTGTACCTTACCATTTGCATCGATCTTCTTCTTAAAGACCCATTTGCATCCAATGGGTCTAACCCTAACTGGCAAGTCAACTAAGTTCCAAACTTGATTTGTGTACATCGAGTCCATTTCTGATTTCATGGCTTCAAGCCACCTCTTTGAGTCAATGTCTAACATAGCCTCAGTGTAAGTTCTAGGTTCATCATCGTCCGGAATTTCCACGTCACATTGACCCTCTACAAGGAGGTTTAGTCTTTCCGGTCGCCTATGAATCCTAGTAGACTTACGAAGTTGGTTATCTTGCGTTTGAGTGTTCTAATCATGAGAAGGTTCTTCTGTGCTGGATGGTCCATCATTTTGAGGTTCCTCAGAAGTGTCATCAACATGAACTTCCTAAGGAGGGAGTTGTGCAACCATTGCTTGGTCTTCCATTGGTTGCGATGATAAATTTTGCATTGCTGCACCAATTCTATCAATGCTCTCACTGGCTAGAGATTGTCCTCTAAGTGACAAATCTTCACCATAGGAATGACCAGGAGCTCCCACTGAACTCTTGTCTAGGTCATTAGACAAGTTTTCAACCTCCATGTCACTTTGTGATTCTTGAGTTTCTTCAAATTCTACCTTATTTCGACTTCTTTCCTTGTAGACATAGTCTTCCTCGAGGAAAGTTGCTTGCCTGGAAACAATGATCTTATGTTCTCCAGGAAGATAGAAATAGTATCCTCGTGTTTCTTTAGGATACCCCACAAAATAACATTTCTCACTTTTAGATTCCAACTTGTCAGTAAGCATCTTCTTTACATATGCAGGGCAACCCCAGGTTCGCATGTGCGTAAGTGATGGCTTCCTATCATTCCATAACTCGTATGGAGTTTTATTTACTGACTTCGATGGAACTCTATTCAGAACATAAATTGAGTTCAATAAAGCATACCCCATAGGTATGTCGGAAGATATGAGACATGGATCTAACCATATCTAATAAGGTTCGATTTCTCCTTTCAGAAACACCATTCATTTGTGGTGTTCCAGGAGGTGTCCATTGCGATTGGACTCCATGAAATTTTAAGTAATCGAGAAACTCTTTACTCAAGTATTCTCCTCCTCGATCCGATCGAAGAGTCTTAATACTCTTTTCAACTTGTTTCTCAACTTCTAACTTATACTCCTTAAACTTCTCAAAAGCCTCTGACTTGTGCTTCAAAAGATACACATGTCCAAATCTAGAGAAGTCATCAGTAAAAGTAATGAAGTATGAATAACCACCTCTAGCTTGAGTAGGAAAAGGTCCGCATACATCAGTATGAACCAACTCAAGCACCTCTTTTGCTCGTATGCCTTTCCCAGAAAATGGCTTGTTAGTCATTTTTTTCCTTTGAGACAAGATTCACATTGTCCATAAGACTCAAAATCAAATGGTGTTAAATAGTCTAACTTTCTTAACCTTGCGATTCTTGTTTCATTTATGTGACCAAGCCTACAATGCCATAAGTAGGTGGGATTATTCATATTACTTAACTTTATACGTTTATTTTGCACATTGAGAATGTCGCGACTACAATCAAGAACATATAAACCATTCACAAGTGGAGCATTTCCATAAACAATACCATTATGCGTAAATAAACAATTATTATTAGCAAAATGGAAGGAAAAACCTTCAATGTCTAACATCGGAATGAAAACAATATTCTTCTTAATTGATGGAACAAAATAACAATCATATAAATTTAGTCTATAACCCGAGGGTAAATCTAATTTATAAGTCCCTACACGCTCGGCAGCAACCTTTGCTCCATTTCCCACGCGCAGGCAAACTTCCCCCGGTCTAACCATCCTGCTGTCACTTAGCCCCTGCACATTATTACAAATGTGTGAGCCACATTCGGTATCAAATACCCAGCAGTGAGAGTTATTAATAGACATATTTATCTCAATGACAAACATACCTGTGGAGCCGGAAATATCTAATGCTTTCCACTTCTCACAGTCTCTCTTCCAATGTCCCTTTTCTTTGCATTATAAGCACACGTCTTTAGCCAATTTTGACCTTTTATGAGCACCTCCTTTTTGGCTTCAAAGCCGTAGGCTTAGGCCCAGCCTTAGTTTTCTTTTTCTGCTTTTTCTTACCTTTTAGATTAGATTTAGCAGATGTACTCACCATGAGTACAGTTTTGCCCTTTGAGGTGGAAGACTCATATGTCTTAAGCATGTTATGAAGCTCGGGAAGCTTCGCTTTCGTGTTGTTCATATTATAATTCACAATGAAGTTTTCAAATGAACTAGGAAGCGAATTCATGATCAAGTTGACCGAGACATTTTCAGGTAAGTTCGTTCCAATCGAAGCCAACCTTTCAATCAACCCTATCATCTTCAATACATGCTCAGACACCTTGCCCCCATCATGAAGCTTGCACTTAAAGAGATCTCTTAGCAGCTCATACTCCATAGTTTGAGCTTGCGAAGCATAGAGACTCTTCAAATGCTCCAACATTTCATAAGGGGCCATGTGTTCATGCTGTCTCTGCAATTCCGTCGTCATCGCAGTTAGCATTACACACTGTGCCGAAGTTGCATCATCCTAATGTTTCCCATGAATAACCATGTCAAACTTGGCATATTCAGGAGAATTCTTATCAGGAATCTCAGGAACAGGTGTGTCCAACACATACTCAATCTTTTCCTGTCTCCGAACTAAACGCAGATTGCGCAACCAATCCATAAAGTTTGGTCCAGTCAACTTGTTCGTTTCAACCAAACATTTCAATGATAAATTCGACATCTTAACTAATCTGGAGAAAATAAATAGAGCGGGAATTAAAACTCTAATTCTAATTCCTATGATCACAATTATTAACTAATTAATAAGGACTTTAATAATTAGCTCCCACTATTTTAACATATTCTACGACCCCACGGTAGAATACGGACTCATATCAAATATGATCATAGTGAGCCAAGATCCATATTCATACTATTGAAGCCTCTGCTGGGGCTGATGACCACAATAGCACAACTGGTAGGTGCCCAGACCAATTATAGACAATTATAACTCTTGGTCGATCGAATCTAATCCGATCTTACGCCCTTAGTTGATTCCGACGCTAGGGCGACAAGAAAGAACCAAGTGAGTCAACCCCATTACACGATCGCAAACATATGCACCTATGAGCGAGCCTTGACCTCGTCGACCGGAGCAAGCACTAGGGTGCAAATACTCATGGACGAAAAAGGTTTCGTCCTCACCCAATTATAATGGACAGCGCGTTCATCCAAGATGAGACTCATATTTTATTTGGGGAACATTTATCGGGGTTTAACAATTAACAAGATCCAAATGAACAGTAAACAATTATTGGGCGCCGCCTACCCATAATTTATAAGCAAACGGTCCGACAAATATTGGGCGCCGCCTACCCAGAGTTTGTAAGCAAACGGTCCGACAAATACTGGGCGCCGCCTACCCAGACAATATATGCGGACTCTATGCTAAAAAGTAATATACGAGCACATAGACAATTATTGCAAGTAGAGGAACAATTCCATAATTAAATTAAAATTCAAAATTTTAATTTAATTTACATTATCAAATAATGTAATAATATAATAATAATCATGGGTTAATCATTTAAATTTAGAAAAATTAAATTCTAAATTTAATTCGATTTCTAAATTACTTTAAAAGTTTTAAATTTAGAAATTATTAAATTTCAAATTTAATTCTTATTTCTAAATAATTTAAAAAGGTTTAAATTTAGAAATTATTAAATTCCAAATTTATTCTTATTTCTAAATAATTTTAAAAAAAGCTCTAACTTAGAAATTAATTAAATTCTAAATTTAAAATTAATTTCTAAGACAATTTTAAAAGACTTTTATTAAAAAATACATATTTCAAAATTTTCAGCATAGCCAAACAGCCCCTTAAAATTTTCTGAAAGTTTTAGGGTCCTTTCTGTAATTTTCGAAAATTTTAGTAATTACAGAAATGCCATTTGGACTTAAAACAGTTTTCTGGAAAGTTTTTAGGGTTAAAACGCAGTTTCTGAAAAGTTTCAGGCAGCCTCGCAGTTTTCTAAAAACTGAGGGTAATTCTGTGATTTTCATAAATTTCTAAAATTACAATCAGCCCAAAACTATATCAAATTCTCAGAAATTTTACCCAAGCCCTAAATCGAATTTAGGGCTTTCGATTCGGACGTCGTCGGTCAAAACCGCAGACACCGTTCTGTAGCCCGCGACGAGACGAATCTAACGGACCCAAGGGGCCCGCCCCGAAAACCTCGCCGATAGAGCCGGTACCCGGCCCTGAACCCTTTGCTGGCGGATTGCGGCCCAACGCCCCGCAATGTTCTCGCCACTTCTGCCGTGGCCGGCCTAGGAGGTGGCCCGCCCCAGAAGGATTCTCCGTCGCAGCGCAAGAGGGAGGGCCCAGGCACGCCGCTCCTGCGCCACCTCCGTACGGCCGCGCTCTGATGAGTCATCGCCTGCCCAGCAGTCAAGACGCTCCAGCCACCAGCGACGCCTAGGCCGTCGACCTGCTGGAGGATCTCCGTGGTGGCCGGCGAGAGGTTCAGGACGGCAGGTACGTGATCCAATTTCCAGTTTTCCAGTTTCAGTTTGTTTTTTGTTAATAATAATTTAATCAATTAATTAAAACAAAACCTTTTAATCAATAAAATTTAGTAAAATAACTAAAAAATCAATTACTAAATTTTTCATTATCTTTAAATATTTAAAAACAATTAACTATAATTAATCCATGATTAATATTATAAAATTATAAACATAATCGTTAACACAGCCCCGGGCTCTGATACCACTGTTGGAATTTGTAGAGACGAACACCATGCTCGTGCAGCGGAAGTTTTAAAAATTTGGATCCAACAGATCCATCCTGTGAACGAATATATTTATATAATAAATAAACGAGATAAAAGCATGAAACCCTTACAGTAAAATTCAGGTCCGAGTTCAACACTAAGGTATCCACGCGATTAATCTCCGACTGCAAGATCCAACTCCAGTGTATTGCTATCGTGAAGAAAGTTAGGAAATCCCACGAAAGCTCAAGAACTCCCAATCTCAAAATTAGGATTTATGTTTTCTAAAAACTCTCTCGTATTTCTCGTTGTATCATTTTCTTATTACAACTTATGACTCTATGTTATATTTATACTAGGTACATAAGAGAAACCCTAATCATAAAAGGGTTGGACTATCCAAGACATGGGCCCAAAACAATTTTAGCCCAAGTACCTTTATTAATATAACATAGATAATTAAATCCAAATCTAATTTAATTTAATTAAATAATTTCTATCAAATAGAAATTAATATCATAATTATTAACAATTAAATATTACAATTCTAAATTGAATATTTAATACTTTCTTGATACACTCTTAAATCGGAAAACTAATCGCATATAGTGTGACCCTATAGGCCTTTATATATGACATCAATCCAATGATGATCCAAACAAAACTCCTAGACGGCTTAGCTGGACGAACTCAATATATAAAGAACATTCACTTGAACTCAGCGAATTATAACCTTTATACAAAGTTTTGGTGAAATTCCTTTCATTCCGAATCACTCGATTAAGCTTAAGATTTATCCAAGTGTCTATCTCAATGGCTTAATCAATTTATCTCATCTTTATTAGTCGACAACTAGACCATACTCAATCACTATATTGAATATGTCTCTTGCATTGGCCAATGACTTTAGTCGACCTAATATAGAGATTATGAGTGATCTCTCTCGAAATTCCAATCGAGGAATGAATTCTTTCTTGGCTCAACTACCACCTTCATTTACATCATGATGCACCCAACACAAGCCGTATCTACCCCAAAAGGAGTGCAAGCATTGGTCATGGTCAAAGTACATCACTCAGTAAATAAGGTGCGTATTGACCTCAAGTCAAAGGATTATCACACGCTTTATACACTGATAAGTTTATAGACATACAATAAATAACTTATCAGTAGGGTTTA
This sequence comes from Phtheirospermum japonicum, assembly GCA_014905375.1. Taxonomy (NCBI): domain Eukaryota; kingdom Viridiplantae; phylum Streptophyta; class Magnoliopsida; order Lamiales; family Orobanchaceae; genus Phtheirospermum; species Phtheirospermum japonicum. Next base: position 394,162 of record BMAC01000812.1, on the reverse strand, counting down.
CCAATACTCTCCAAAGTATCCATGTGTCCATCACGAATAACTATTATTCGCAGTCGTGAGACTTACTGCATTCTCTAAAATGTGATGCAGACCACATGACGACATATATTATATTATCAATATCCCAATCTTGATAATCATTAGTCGTGGCTATTTTAAGAGTAATGTTTTATCAATGACATCTCACTATATCAATGACAACATTAACTCTACGGGAACATTTATATGAATAATCACAAACAATCAAAATAATAATTCAATAAATGCAATGCCATATATATTACGATATATATAATAATTGTGATCAAGTATAATGTCTTTACCCTTAGTTGATTCCGACGCTGGGGCGACAAGAAAGAACCAAGTGAGTCAACCCCATTACACGATCGCAAACATATGCACCTATGAGCGAGCCTTAACCTCGTCGACCGGAGCAAGCACTGGGGTGCAAATACTCATGGACGAAAAAGGTTTCCGTCCTCACCCAATTATAATGGACAGCGCGTTCATCCAAGATGAGAGACTCATATTGTATTTGGGGAACATTTATCGGGGTTTAACAATTAACAAGATCCAAATGAACAGTAAACAATTATTGGGCGCCGCCTACCCATAATTTATAAGCAAACGGTCCGACAAATATTGGGCGCCGCCTACCCAGAGTTTGTAAGCAAACGGTCCGACAAATACTGGGCGCCGCCTACCCAGACAATATATGCGGACTCTATGCTAAAAAGTAATATACGAGCACATAGACAATTATTGCAAGTAGAGGAACAATTCCATAATTAAATTAAAATTCAAAATTTTAATTTAATTACATTATCAAATAATGTAATAATATAATAATAATCATGGGTTAATCATTTAAATTTAGAAAAATTAAATTCCAAATTTAATTCGATTTCTAAATTACTTTAAAAGTTTTAAATTTAGAAATTATTAAATTTCAAATTTAATTCTTATTTCTAAATAATTTTAAAAAGGTTTAAATTTAGAAATTATTAAATTCCAAATTTATTCTTATTTCTAAATAATTTTTAAAAAAGCTCTAACTTAGAAATTAATTAAATTCTAAATTTAAAATTAATTTCTAAGACAATTTTAAAAGACTTTTATTAAAAAATACATATTTCAAAATTTTCAGCATAGCCAAACAGCCCCTTAAAATTTTCTGAAAGTTTTAGGGTCCTTTCTGTAATTTTCGAAAATTTTAGTAATTACAGAAATGCCATTTGGACTTAAAACAGTTTTCTGGAAAGTTTTTAGGGTTAAAACGCAGTTTCTGAAAAGTTTCAGGCAGCCTCGCAGTTTTCTAAAAATTGAGGGTAATTCTGTGATTTTATAAATTTCTAAAATTACAATCAGCCCAAAACTATATCAAATTCTCAAAAATTTTACCCAAGCCCTAAATCGAATTTAGGGCTTTCGATTCGGACGTCGTCGGTCAAAACCACAGACAACCGTTCTGTAGCCCGCGTGACGAGACGAATCTAACGGAACAAAGGGGCCCGCCCGAAAACCTCGCCGGATAAAGGCCGGTACCGGCCCTGAAAGTGCTGCCGGATTGCGGCCCAAACGCCGCCGTGTTTCTGCCCTTCTGCGTGGCCGCCGTATGGAGTGGCCCGCCCCAGAAGGCTTCTCCGTCGCCGACGTCATCACCCAGGAGTTGGCCCAGCCGGAGGCGCTGCGTTGCTACCGGCGGAGGTTTGCAGACGGCAGGTACGTGATCCAATTCCAGTTTCCAGTTTCACGTTTTGCAATTTTTTTTTAATAATAATTTAATYTAATTAAATTAAAACAAAACCTTATAATCAAATTGAAAAATCAATAATTGTTTTAATCTAATTAAAACAATTAAACTATAATCAATCCCATGATTAATATTATAAAATTATAAACATATTCGTTAACACAGCCCCGGGCTCTGATACCAATATTGAAATTTGTAGAGACGAACACCATGCTCGTGCAGCAGAAGTTTTAAAATTTTAGATCCAACAGATCTATCCTGTGAACAAATATATTTATATAATAAATAAACGAGATAAAAGTATGAAACCCTTACAGTAAATTCAGGACCGAGTTCAACACTAAGGTATCCACGCGATTAATCTCCGACTGCAAGATCCAACTCCAGTGTATTGCTATCGTGAAGAAAGTTAGGAAATCCCACGAAAGATCAAGAACTCCCAATCTCAAAATTAGGATTTATGTTTTCAAAAAACTCTCTCGTATTCTCATCGTTTACAACTTATGACTCTATGTTATAATTAGGTACATAAGAGAACCCTAATCATAAAAGGGTTAGACTATCCAAGACATGGGCCCAAAACAATTTTAGCCCAAGTACCTTTATTAATATAACATAGATAATTAAATTCAAATCCAATTTAATTAAATTAAATAATTTCCATCAAATAGAAATTAATATCATAAGTATTAACAATTAAATATTACAATTCTAAATTGAATATTTAATACTTTCTTGATACACTCTTAAATCGGAAAACTAATCGCATATAGTGTGACCCTATAGGCCTTTATATATGACATCAATCCAATGATGATCCAAACAAAACTCCTAGACGGCTTTAGCTGGACGAACTCAATATATAAAGAACATTCACTTGAACTCAGCGAATTATAACCTTTATACAAAGTTTTGGTGAAATTCCTTTCATTGCGAATCACTCGATTAAGCTTAAGATTTATCCAAGTGTCTATCTCAATGACTTAATCAATTTATCTCATCTTTATTAGTCGACAATTAGATCATACTCAATCACTATATTGAATATATCTTTTGCATTGGCCAATGACTTTAGTCGACCTAATATAGAGATTATGAGTGATCTCTCTTGAAATTCCAATCGAGGAATAAATTCTTTCTTGGCTCAACTACCACCTTCATTTACATCATGGTGCACCCAACACAAGCCGTATCTACCCCAAAAGGAGTGCAAGCTATGGTCATGGTCAAAGTACACCACTCAGCAAATAAGGTGCTTATTGACCTCAGGTCAAAGGATTATCACACGCTTTATACACTGATAAGTTTATAGACATACAATAAATAACTTGTCAGTAAGGTTTACCAATACTTTTCAAAGTATCCATGTGTCCATCACGAATAACTATTATTCGCAGTCGTGAGACTTACTGCATTCTCTAAAAATGTGATGCTGACTTACTCTCCAAAGTATCCATGTGTCCATCACGAATAACTATTATTCGCAGTCGTGAGACTTACTGCATTCTCTAAAATGTGATGCAGACCACATGGCGACATATATATTATATTATCAATATCCCAATCTTGATAATAGTTAGTCGGGGCTATTTTAAGAGAAATATTTTATCAATGACATCTCACCATATCAATGACAACATTAACTCTACGGGAACATTTATATGAACAATCACAAATAATCAAAATAATAATTTAATAAATACAATGCCATATATATTACGATATATATAATAATTGTGATCAAGTATAATGTCTTTAAATCTGATTGTCTATAGGACACTTATACTTTCAGTTAGGATACAAATTCATTATTTCAACATATCGAAGTAAAATATAGAAGAGATCTTTCAAAATTGTGTCCATTATGGTTCTTCCTTTTAACTTTTTCGATAATTATTTTTTATGAAGATTTTACTAGTCTTGCTTTTAATTCATCGAGCACCAAAATTTCACGTAATAAGGTTACTCTTGATCTTAGAAAAGTTGTTGGTGAATATAAATATAATTTGTATTCTTATTCTGCTAATTTTCACATAGAATCTCGATATGTTCGGATATTTGGATAAAACATTTTCATGATAATAATTATATGGGAGTTACATATCATTAGTTTGATAATTCTTGGACTTTGCAAAAATATTTGATTGATTCTATAGAGTTTAATATTGAGCGTACCACAGTCAGTATTTCACACAAAATTCATACTATTTATCGGAGTATGGTTTAGCTAAAAATATATATTTAATTTTATTTGATAATGTCACCACTAATACGGCTAGTTTAGACTCTCTCAAAGCATTTTGTCAACCTTCTATTGGTGACAATTTTTTAAATATTAGATGCATTTGTCATATTTTGAATTTATGTGTTCAAGATAGTTTTGTTACTTTGAGAAGTGAAATTTCTTAGATTAAGAGGGAATATATTATTTTTCAAAACAACCCAATGTGGGTAAAAAGTGGCATAAACATTGTAAAAATAATGGTTTACATGCCAAAAAAATAAAATAAAATTCTATTGATGTGTCAAATCACTGAAACTCTACTTATAAATTGCTAAATGATTCTTATGAATATAAAGATGCACTGTGTGCTTTCTTTTACTTATACGACCAAGTTTGTTTTATGGGTCAATTCCCATATAGACCATTAGTGAAATATTTTTTCCAGAATAGGCCATTGAAATCTCAACTTCCCATTTAATCCAAAATTATATAAGAGTACTAAATTACCCTTTATAAATATTTTATTTTGTTATTCAAAATTTCAGAACTACTCGTTTAAATTCAAAACTACTCGTTTAAATTCAAAACTACTCGTGTAAATTGATGAACTACTCATGTAAATTCAGAAAATTCAAAACTACTCGTGTAAATTGATGAACTACTCATGTAAATTCAGAACTACTTGTTTAAATTCAAAATTACTCGTGTAAATTGACGAACTACTCATGTAAATTCAGAACTACTCGTGTAAATTTCAGAATTACTCATGTAAATTCAGAACTACTCGTTAAATTCAAAACTACTCGTGTAAATTGACGAACTACTCATGTAAATTCAGAACTACTCGTGTAAATTTCAGAATTACTCATGTAAATTCAGAACTACTCATGTAAATTTCAAAACTATTCTTCAAAAATTCAGAACTACTCATTTAAATTCAGAACTATTCGTGTAAATTTCAAACCTACTCGAAAAATTCAGATCTACTCGATTAAATTTCAAAACTATATCATGTAATTGATCGGTCAAGTTCCAAACTATATAGAAAATAAACATACTACATTGAGAAATTTTATACTGCATTAAGGAATTTCATAAGATACACTTTCATCAACTCCAACTTCAACATTAATGGTCTACCTTACCCAAACTACATAGAATTCATTTTCAAATCTAAACTACATATTCCAAACTACTAATTCAAAATCCAGAATACATAACACAGAATTCCAAACTACTTAACAGTTTATAATTATAAAACGGCAGAGTAGTTTGTAATTATCCAAATTACTTATACAAAACTACTTATCAAAACTACTTGTAATTTTCCCCTTGTTCTTCTTCTTCAGGCTCGCGAGAGTAACCAGGCGCCAAACCCCTCCACCGGCACCTCGTCAAAAATCCTCCTTCGTGGTGCCTTCCGGAAGGTTCTCCAGATCCTCCCTAAGTCTCCTCAACTCGAAATCGGATAATATTTCACCACGGTTGAGGGTATGTACGCCACCGCTCCCGTTTTCCGACGGCTGGCGGAGATTGAGGCCGTAACCCATGGAATCGTCGGAGGCCTCAGGATTGGATCCAGGATCCAGCATGAACTACAGACCTTCCTCGTCTGAACCCCAAATCGATATCCGCTTGAACCGTAGAGTAGATTACACCTTCTTTCATAACTCCGCAAAGTTTCAGCCCCATCCAACTTCTCATGAATGAGGAATTGCCTTCACAATATTCTGAAATTACGACAATGCCACTGCACTGCCACTTCTCAAACATTCATTGTGTTCGCCACTCAAACGGAACCTTATAGCCGTGAAACTTGGAGGAGATCATCCTAACACTCCCAAGAAGTCCCCATTCAAACAGCTTCACAAATCTTCAAGTCTAAGGCCCTCTGCTCACGCCATCTCCGCCCTGCCCGTATGCAGGACGGCTGCCTGTCTTCGCCTATTTATTTCCTTGCCCAAACGGACTCGGAGTGTCACCAAACTTGGTGGAGAGTTGCCTCATGTACTTAGGAACATGCCTTAGAAACAGTTTGGAAATCCCACTTCATTAAGGCTCTCTGCTCGTAGGCTTAACGTCGCTGCCGAGACGTGCCGGCACTCCCGGCCGCCCGTCGCCCCTCCATCCTTTGGGATGGAGATTGCCAAACTGTAAGTATATCATCTCCGTTATCAATCAAGAAAGGGTAAACGGGGGCTGAGGGGGCGGAGATTGGGTTGAGGGGTTTCTCATTGGTAGGGTTAGTATATAAGAGTTTTAGGTGTAGGGTTAGTTTTGATAATTTAAATGTATTTATTGATTAAATGGGAATTTTTTGGTTTATATGGGAATAAAAATAGTCATTGGACTACTTTGGAATTGTCTTCTATGTTTTAATAGTATATGAGAATTTTTCCTTATTTTATTTCCTCATATGTGGGATGATTGAGCGAATTTGATTGCGCTTTTAAAATTTTTAACGACATAACCGTTACTTTATCCGGTGTTTATTATCCTACTTCTACACTTTTTCTTGATCAATGAATTGAATTTTCACTTCACTGCTACTTTACACTATTCACCTTAATTACATGAATGCATTACTAAAATTTTGACAAAATGGGTAAAATACTTACGTATCATTCATGATATTTTTTTGGTTTCTATAATTTTAGATCAATTACTAAAATATTGACAAAATGGGTAAAATACTTACGTATCATTCATGATATTTTTTTGGTTTCTATAATTTTAGACCCAGTTATTTCGAGTAGAATGTTTAGAAATTTGCTTATCATATATTATAATGCATTAAGATCTTTTTTACAACATTTGGACCTTAAAACTCCAAATTCCTATACTTGTGTTCAACACGCTAGAGAATCTTTATCTGATATTTTTCATGAATATGTCAATACTTCTAATAATTGTAATGCTTCCACTTCCCCTTCCCCTTATGTGAACTAGAATGTTGGTACCCGTAGTAGTAGTACCTCTAATGTAGACCATTATTTTTCCGACCCTCGAGAAGCTTTAGGGGTGGCAATAGTTGACATAACATGATAAATGAATATGAACACGACACGACACTCACAAAGCGCATTCAAGAGCGAGATTCCCAACTAATGAAGTTGTTGGACAAAGCAAGTGACGTTGACTTAACCATCAGAATGGAAAAATAAGGTAAAGCTCGCAATGAAGCTCGTGATGAAATTGATGCGACCAAGAAGCATTAAACAGACGGAAATGAGAGCCTACAAAGGAAGAGTTACAAGTCTCGCCTGATAAATTGATTTGAGTTGGGTTAGTATGAAATTCGATAGAGATAGTATAAATTTTATTAAAGTTAGTATGAAAATTCTCTGATATAATATGGAATTTGACGATGTAGTATGAAATCGGATGATATAGTATGAGATTTGGTGGCGACGGCAGCAGACGATGACCGAAAGCGAAGATGGGTAGTATGACCAAGTGAAGGAGTTCATTATGGGAACTATCAAGTACAAGTTCAACGAAAGCTCTAGACCAACTCCTACTTATGTCAAGCCATACACTTCATAAATTGATAGTTTGAAGATGCATGCTGGATATCTACCTCCAAAGTTTCAACAATTTGATGGTAAGGGAAATCCTAGGAAACATGTGGCTCACTTTATTGAGACGTCTAATGATGCTGGGACATATGACGATCTCTTGGTGGAATAATTTGTCAGATCCTTAAAAGAAAGCGCATTTAGCACATTTTCTTTGTGCGATTTTCTTTTCTCGTCAGCGTTTGGGCCTGAAAATAATAACTTTGGACTTTTATTTGATAAATTTGTCAAGTTAGTAAGTGTGTTTTGCTATTGATCAATGTCAAGTACATTTATTGGAATTTACCAATATAATGGAGCAAAATCAATTTTATCTTACTTTTTTGTCACATAAGCAACATAGACTTATACCATTGGAGATACTATGAGGGGAACGCATTCAAACTAGGTTTAAGAGAGTCTAAGACTACAATATTATGAAAGATGGAGACGCTCACTATGTTTTCAACAACAAGGTGAAGGTGCTCATGAATAAACTGATCTTACCCGGAAACAAGAGATTCTGAGACTATAGCTGCACGATTGATTAGCACTCAACTGATGTGATAATTAATATTCTTAACAACAATATGCGTTTGACATGACATCTGATATTAATTTACACCCTAATTCCAATGATACCATTAGACATTCCCTTGTATTATAAACTTGAGTGTCTTTTTTAAATATAACTAGCATTTCCCCGTGCGTTGCACGGATAATTATTTAATTTTAGGGGTAATTATTTTTTGGCCCCCAAACTATTGCATTTTTCACAATTTACCATACAAACTATTATTTGTGACAAACTGTCATACAAACAATGCGCGATTTGTAATTTGCCCCCTGGACCTGGATATTTGTGGTTTTGTAATCAAAACCAGAAGATGTGGCACAGTCCGGTTGCGCCACGTCATCCAGTTTTGGTCACAAAACCACAAAAAAAATTGGTTTAGGGGTGCAAATCGCACAAAGTTTGTACTACAGTTTGTCACAAATAATAGCTTGTATGGTAAACTGTGAAAAGTGCAATAGTTTGGGGGGTAAGAATAATAAACACTTAATTTTATAATTGTATGGAAAACTTAAATATAATTTATTTTGAATCATCAACAATAATTAATTAAGTGGTTGTATATAAATAGAGTTAAGTAGTATATATTCATCTAATCAAATAGTTTTTCTCTTAACATAATCCTCTATTAATAAATGCAGTTTGTAAAATAGATTCAAATATCATTAAGCATTTATAATTTTAAAATATAGCCATTAGGTTTTTTTATAAATAGACTAAACCTAGAGGATATTTTTTTAGAAGGGTTAATATTATAACAAAATATACCATTGGAGTTTGGGGTAACAATTATTCAGAATTTTCTTACAAAGTGCTCCTTGATATATAGTTGATTCTACCTTCAAAAACTACGCTTTATGGGTATTTTTAAAAGTTTAAATACTACAAAATTCGCGGATAGTTTTTGTAATAGTCCATTTTTATAATAAAGTCATGAACATAAGGTTAATGTACATTTTGAAATCCAAAATAGAGCACTGATTTGTACATATTTGTGTGTGACTTTTGTATGTTTTCGTGTCTTGTCGTATGTGACTTAGTCGGGTTTTAGTCGTATTTTACCCCATTTTTCCTTATTTTGCATTTTCGTAGCATTTGTCATCTTTTTAGTGTTTTTCGTATTTCTCTTTTACTTTTTGTAGATTTTTATGTTATTTTGCTTTTCTTTATTTTAGGGTAGTCGATCAAGTCTAAGAGCGTTCCCAAGGATCACAACTGGCTCAATTTGATGAAAACACGACTCGAACTCGCGAAGCACAACTATCAATCGATGCGTGCATCGACGCCCAGTTGACGCGTTGTCGATGCCCAGTCGACACGCCATCGACGTGCCATCAACGCGTCATCGACGAGGTCATTTTTCACCATCGGTGGTCAGGCCAATTTTGGCCATTTTGGACAAAATGACTATTTTGTCCATAATTTCACCTCTATAAATATAACATTTCACTTTAGAAATAACACTTCTTGAACTCCTTAGGGTTTGACAGCCCTAGGATGTTCTTCATTCCCCTTCATTTTTCTTCAACTTCTCCATTTTCTTCTTCATTAATTTCCAGCCTTTTAGCTTTGAGTAGAATATAGATTTTTTTAAGCATTGCTCGGATGTTGGACGTAGCTTAGTTTTAATTCGTGCAATTTCTTGTTCGAATGAAGAAATTCTCCATTGTTTACTAGTAAGCTTCCAATTTCATTTCTTTTATTATTATAATTTCTTGTTTGTTTTGATTATGAGTTTTTTTTTGTTGGGTTTGTGATGTTTTTGATTCGTAATTGCTTTTCTTGCGTTTTTCATGGTTTTATGTTTTATAATTGTTAGAAATTCATATGATTATAATTATTGTTATTCAACACTTATTTTCCATTGTTTCTTTGTTTCAAGCTTTTTGTCTCTTTAATTATGTGTATGCTTGCGTTGAGTTTGAATTGCGGCGTTACTTGATGATTGTTGGTTAGAATTCAAGGGTCTAGTGCCTGATGAGTTTAGAACCATCAATTGACATTGTTGGGTGTTTAATTTACAAGTTGGGATTGACAACCCCAACTCGTAGATTAAGTGTTCATTAAAATGCCAATTGACCGTGGAGACGATTCTAGAGCCCTAGAACCCCGTTTTATTAATCTATTCAAGTTGTCGATTTCATTTCTTGTCATTTAAATCACCGTCTTAGGTATTACAACTTTTCAAACCAAATTTGACCGCATGTTTAGAATTGCTTTTCGTTGTTTTCTCACTCGTGAATCGAACACGAGAATTACTTCCGATTAGTTTTCCTCGAAAGATTTGACTCGAGTCAAACTTACCACTTACAATTGCTCCATTCTCTTGCGGACGGACTTTTCTAAAAATAAAAAGTAAGTGCAAAAAAATTTGATTCAAGCACTCTAAAATATAAATGAAAATAAAGGACCAACACTTTTTATTTAATAGACATCAATATATTTTTTGAAACTTTTAATAAGCGCATATTGAATATATATATATTTTTTAATCGCATGGGAAACTTGAATATTTATTATTTTTTAATGAATTAGAATATATATATATATATATATATATATATATATATATATATATATATATATATATATATATATATATATTCTAAGAATAATCTTTTTATAAGCCAAGTTTTCTGATTTTGAAGATATTATTATGTTAAGAGAAGAATATATTAAGATCATTTGAGTCTATTACTTAACTCTCTCTCACTCTATCTATCTATCTATCTATCTATCTATCTATCTATCTATCTATATATATATGATTAGGTTCAAATGAAAACCATGTCCTTGTATGTGAACCTAGGGTCAATTATGGGCCTTAGATCTAATTAAATGGATGGATCAAAATTTTTGTGTATTTCCTTATTTGATTAAAAGTATTAGGATTGTATAATAAAAACACTGCTGGTGTATATAACTAAAATATCAATAAAGCACTGTGATTGTATAATAAAAGCACTAGCTCGTAGGTTCGCATATAATGACATGGTTCCCATTTGAACCCACCCCTATATATATATATATATATATAGAGAGAGAGAGAGAGAGAGAGAGAGAGAGAGAGAGTTAAGTAATGTAGACCCAAATGATCTTAATATATTCTTCTCTTAACATAATAGTATCTTCAAAATCAGAAAACTTGGCTTATAAAAAGATTATTCTTCTAGTGAATGTACTTTACAAATTATAAAAATATTTTTCTAAACACATTTATAATTTTGCTACTATGTATTACTCTATCGTCGCTAATCAATACTTTAAACCCTTACGATCGATCACTCTTGATATAGTAATGTGCAATTGGTCATGATTGAAAACCAACTTCTTCAAAAAAAGTTCCACGTGAGAAATAAATCGTCTTTCATTTTTGTTGATTCTCATCAAGTATGAAATAGCTTCGAACACTACTACAAGAAAAGCCTTTTACAACGGTCAATCAACAACGGTTGTTAAAAACCGTTGCAATAGAACAATTCGGGAAACTTTACAACGGTTATTTTATTAACCGTTGTAAATAGTCTATTGCTACAACGGTTTCCTGACAACCGTTGTAAATGTCCGTTGTAAAATATATTTAACCAATATACTACGACGGTTTGTTTACAACCATTCTAGATACACGTCGTAAAATATAATTAGTTTAATTAAGTGAACTTATAATTAGGATTATATTAAACATAATGAAAACTTAAAAAAAAGGCATATATAAACCCGTCCAAAAACTCCATCTCTGAAAATTTATCCTCCCGCCACATCTAAAACAAATCTCCGCCAAATCCAGAATCGTCGTTGCTGCGACCAACAGCACCGCCACCAGTGGCAGTCTTACGGTGACCACCAACAGCAGTTCGGAGAGCTAGGCCCCACCGACAATCAAAAATTTTAACAGCAGTTCGGCAACCTAATTAAGGTGTGTTTCTGTTTGGATTTTTTAATTTGAACTTCATATTCAGTTGTTGAATTACATAGTTGTTGGTAGATTTATGTTGAATCGATTCAATTTTGCATTGTGTGCTCTATGTCGACTATGGATTTGGGGGTTAGGGTTTTATTCTGCTCGACCTATTTCTGCAATTTTTTTTTGTCTTTTTTTATTATTCTTTTGAATTTTACTCAGACTCATGTAAACGTAGAACACATTATAAAGGTTGTAGTTCAATGATTTTACACCTATTCATAAAATAATATAATGATCGGAGGGGAAAAAGAACAAATTATAAAGGTTGTAGTTGAATGATTTTACACCTGTTCCCTGTGAATTTTATGAGAAATCAATGACGATTAATTTGAGAAGAAATATAATCGACCCTGGCTTAACTAGAGAACCATAAACCGGCAAATCTCACGTGAATGGCATGATTTGGATCTCATAATATGCTACTAATTCTATTTAATTTCTTTGTTTGTCTATCAGGGTTCATTTAGATGAAAATGTGCGAGCAACCGACTACTCACTTGAAAGAAAAGGTAAGTTCTTCAAAATGTTAAATTACATCATATACTTCTATTATTGTCTGATGCAAGTATACAAGGTTGATCATTTGAAATAAAAGGTCTTTAGAGAATTAAACTAATATACATCCATTATTGTTTGAGTCACAAGATATCTACTCTCTAATTTCAGGTTTAAGGAAAGAATTACTAAAAAATGAGTCGCAAATCTTGTTTACCATAATTTATTATTATTATTATTATTATTATTATTATTATTATTATTATTATTATTATTATTTTACATAACAGTGCAAAAATATAAATGAATAATAAAAATGTAAAGAACATTATGAAAATTGAAAATGTTTGTAGATTTGTATAATCATCATTGGACAATCTTACTAAAAAGATAAAAAGAGAAATTCATTAAATAATTTAATTGATCAGAGGGGAAAAAGAACAAATTATAAAGGTTGTAGTTGAATGATTTTACACATGTTCAATGTGAATTTTATTGGAAATCAATGATAATTAATTTGAGAAGAAATATAATCGACCCTGGCTTAACTAGAGAACCATAAGCCATCAAATGTCATGTGAATGACATGTTTTAATTCTCATAATAATATGCTATTAATTATATTTACTTTTTTGTTTGTCCATCGGGGTTCATTCAGATGAAGTGTGTGAGCAGCTGACTAATCACTTGAAAGAAAAGGTAAGTTCTTCAAAATGTTAAATTACATTATATACTTCTATTATTGTCTGATGAAAGTGTACAAGGATGATCATTTGAAAGAAAAGGTCTTTAGTGGATTAAATGAATACACATTCATTATTGTATGAGTTACAAGATATCTACTCTCTAATCTCGGTTTAAGGAGACAATTAATTGAAGATGAGTTCAAATTAATACACTTAAAACTACATGCATAATCATGTTATTATACTAATTGCTCAGTAAATCATGTTGTTTCTGTTATTTAACCCTAATTGTATTAACAAAATATATAAAATTACCTCAATGTGAATTATGTTTATTGCATGGATACCGAGCGATCCAGGAAACGAGCTCGTCCAAATACGATGGAGCCCATAGACAATCCAATAAACAGATTGCTTGATGTTGCCCCGTACCTTTTAGATAAGCCATTGCAGGTGCCGTGGGATCAATACATCTTTGGCACCGAGAGTGTTGTCCCGCTATACATACACCACAACGAAATTTTGGAAATCTTCCAGGACAATGTGTGGCTTAGCATATCAGTAATACAATTTTGGATCTTGTAAGTAAATTTATTATTTTATGTATCTAGTATCCACTGATTTAGCTACTGCAAAATTTATAGTTACTTATATACAGATAATTAATATTTCACTTGAACATTTTAGGTTTTTGAACAGTCACTCTACTACAAAAAAAGGCCTTTTACAACGGCCAATCTACAACGGTTGCCAAATAACCGTTGTAATATGGCAGTCCCGCAATTCTTACAACGGTTATTTGTTTACCCGTTGTAAATAGTCTATTACTACAACGGGTATACGACAACCGTCGTAGATGTCCGTAGTAAAATATAATTAATTTAATTAATTTTAACTTAGCTCCTAATTACGATTATATTAAATAAAGGTTAATGAAAAATTAAACAGGTTATAAAACCCGTCCAAAAAACCCATAACTATGAACTTCCCTCCCCGCCACATCCAAAATCGAGGCTGCTCGGGCAACACCACCCCGCCGGTCGCAGTCTTCGGCGACCACCAACAGTATTCCGGCGACGTAGGCCTCACCGAACTCAAAAAGTTTCAACAGCAGTCGGGATACTAAGGTGTGTTTCTATTTTCGATTTTTTAATTTGAAATATATATGCAGTTGTAGAATTACATAGTTGTTGTTGTGATTTACATTGAATCGATTCAATTTCGCATTGTGTGCTCTATGTCGACTATGAATTTGGGGGTTAGGGTTTTATTTTGCTCAACTATGGCTGGTCGACCCTATTTCTGCAGTTTTCTTATTTTTTTTTCTTTTGTGGATTTTGGTATTGTTGCTCGATGATGTTTGATTTGCTTTAACAACACCGAAAAGAGGCTTTTGTGTTTTGACAATTCCTGATTTATTTTAGAATTGTGAAAGATTTTGCTGTTTTGATTTGAATTTGCTTGGCTGTGGCTTTATGGGTCTTTTCTCAATTGTTAAAAGATGAAGGGTCTCAAGTGTGATTTACACCCCTTCAGCTTCGTCTCCTCAAATAGCCTATACGCCTCATTCGCCTTATTTTCCGCACTCAACCCCTCAATCACCGTGTTCTTGCCGAATCGGGCACACCCCTGTTCGCCTTAAATCTCTCGAACAGCTTATCGGCCTCAAACATATTCCCACCCTTCGTAAGCCCGGATATCATCGCCACGTACGTGAATGCGTTCGGCTTCAGCCCCTGTTTCTGAATCTCATGCTAAAACTCGATCTTGGCAAGCCTGTCTTAGTTTTATTTTAGATACCGTAGGATTTGAAGCTTGAAAAAGAAATCGAAATAGTGGCTTACCTAAGATCCTTTGCTTCTGTTAATTATAAAAGTTAATGAGGCATGTGTTATGATATTTAGACTTGGCATTAATCAGGCGAATTATTGCAGGACAACATGATTTCAGAAGCGAACTAATTGGTGAAATTCATCGAGCACTAACATATTTTGTTAGTGGTATGGATCTTGATGAACTCTATAATAAATGCACAATAACTAATTTGAGGATGAAGTAATTCGGGATAATTATATTTGCTTGTTTTCAAAATACAGCAACGTTTTTTAATCCATAATACATCTGAGTAACCCAATGGTGCTTGTTTTTAAAAAACTTAATGTCACATATTTTCGGCCCGCCTTGCCTTAGCTCCTCGTACTCGGGCCCCGATATAATATTCTCAAACGCTCCGATAAGAACGTCCAAATCACTTGTAACCTCCCACACATTAACATAACGCCCATCGGGCCCCTTTTTCAGTTTCTTCAAAGCATTCTGCACGGCCTGCTTTCGGGCCTGCTTCCCGGGCAATAGCTCCCCAGGCTCCTCCTCGTCTCTCATCGCTTGGGCTAGCGTTCGGTACTTGGGCTTCTCGTCGAACTCGAACAAATTGTCGATGTACTCGTCGCTCCTCTCATTCGGAAAGGGCTTGGTGGGCGTGTCGTCATCATCGTCACCGGTCCAAAGGGATTTCTCGTCGTCTGATTCCGACCAAACGCTGCGTAATTCGTCGGAATCATCGCTGTCGATGGGATTTTGTGCTTTGGCCCTGTTTTTGGCCTTTTTGATATCTTTCTTGAGCTGGCTGAGATCGTCGCATTCAGCGTCGGACTCGTCTTCGCTGGCCATCCAGAGGTGGTCCTCATCGTCCTTCGTACGTTTGGCCTACTCTTTCTTGAATTCCTTTGATTTTGGTATTTTGCCGCCGAAAAGATCGTAGCTTGAGCGCCTATTGTCGCCAGCGTAAGAACGAGCAACTCGATAAGAATCTTATTTGGCAGGATGTTTTGGTATTTCCACGAAACACTAATGTTTCAATTTCTTGTGCTTCATGCACATTTTAAAATCCGCTCAATAACAGGTGTTTAATTTAGCACGTTTTCATCTTCAATTATGCAGAGTACGTTCAATATTAGCAACGACGATGAGACACGAAAGAAGACACCTTCATCGGTGTGCACAAAATGGAGGCAATTTAAGTCATATTTGATGACCTAATGGGTTTTGGGGAAATACAAGCACGAGTCACCTTGTGAGGAGTATCATATCTCCAACGATGAATGGAAAAAATTCAAACAGAGTCGATTGGATCCATCTTGGTCGGTAAGTTTGGATTATATATTTTCTAAATCAAACATATTACTACTCCTTCGGTCCCAACATAAAAGTCATTTTGGACTCTGACATTGATTTTCTTTGATTATTTTTTATTTAATTACCTGACCCAAATTCCGGTTCAGGTTGCACGTAAAGTATGAATATACACAGTAATTCATTTATTAAGTCAAATATACACAGTAATTCATTTATTAAGTTACTTCTTACTTCGCTCACTAATTTTTTGACAATACTAATTCTCTAAAAACACAAATAACTACACTGACTTGAGTTTTGAAGGGTCACTGTTAGTGTAGATCCTACTAACTAATTGCAAAGGCTGATCCGGAGATGGAATGACCATGAATTAGTCTGAGCTTTTAAAATTTTGTTTATTATCACAGGAAAAAAGGAGAAAGGCACAAGAGATCCAGAAAAAGAACACTGCCCCACATACCATGTCTCGTGGGGGTTATGATTGGCTGGATGAGAAGATCTTCAACGACAAACTTATTAAACGCTGGGAGGAGACATCAGAAATCGGGTCTGATATAGTTGATCCTCCATCTCCTCCTTCTCGTCACGATAAGTTTATATTAGGCAGGGTAAAAAAATCGGGCGAGATGACATCTGACGTAGCACATGATATCGCTCGGAAGATTGTAAGTTTTAATTGTGAAATGTGTGATCCAACTATATTTTCAATATTGTGTTGAGATTGTAAATGGAAATTTTGATATGTTATGGTTTATTTATGTAGGAGGAGTTAGAGGAGCAGTGCACGCAAGGTGCCTTTATTCCGAATGGACGCGATGATATACTTACTACTGCTATTGGACGACCGGAGCACCCGGGCCGTGTTCTTGCTGCTGGAGGTGGTGTAGGGATTCGGGATTATTTTGGACCATCTTCACTCAAGTCCACGTCTTCATTAATGAGTAAAGATATGTTGGAGAGTCTAACACAGAAAATTACCGAAGAGGTCACAAATAACTTGATGAAGAAGATGGAAAAGACAACCTCGGATTCTCAATCTGGGAATACTACAAAAACAGTAGTCACACCTAATGGTGAACCTTCCATTCCAAAAGAGAGTTGTGTTGTTGCCACTGCTAAAGAACCTCCGAAGACTTTGCCTTGTGCCGGTAACACTGATGTGCGTGCAGGGACGGATGTACAGTGTACCGTGGTGGTGGTGTGGGGGGGGGGGGGGTGGGTGCATGGCCCCTGCAGAAAATTTAAAAAATATTACTATTATATAGGTATAATTTTTATATGAAGAATATAAAATATATGGCCTCCACAAGATTACAAGAAAAAGACTTGGCCAAGTGGTAAGCCATCCTTTAAATTCTTAATAGGAGCAGGGTTCGAATCCCGACCATTAATAATCCTCCTTTTTTTTTTTTAACCTGAAAAAAGAAAAAAAAATAAAGCAAAAAGACGTGTAAAAAAAATAAAGCCAACAACCAAAAAGCAGAAAGGCAACAAATAAAGAAAAAAAAAAGGGCGGCTGCTAACCAAAAGCAGGAAAAGCAAATAAAGAATTAAAACAAAGGAACATAACACAGAGACCAAAACAAAAAGACAGCCTTGATTTCGAAGATTTTTTTGCTCAGGCCATATAATTGGATCAACCCAATACTCAATATTCAGTGCCGTCTTTCCTGTTGGCCATCATTTAGGTATGTGTATTCGAATATCTTTTTCTATTTTATTTTCTTTTCTAAAAAGATTTTTATATCTAGGGCTTATTATTTTGGTCGAATTTTTATAAAATTCGGGCCTTCAACCTACAATGGATTGATAAATTGAGATGAATAAATATTAATTGTTGTTTGTTGGTCGAGTTTTTGGATGAAATTCGGGCCTTCGATCCATTGAGGGTTGAGAAATTGAGGTGAATGACTATTAAATATTATTTTTGATCTTGTTATGAAGTATGGATTGATTTATTGGTTGATTGATCCTATTTTATAATTTTATTTTATTTTTTGTGATAATTGTTATTGTTGTTCAATGGGAGTCTCAAGACTTGTTTTTTGATAAATTGATAGTTATATTGTTCGATAGGATTTATTTGCTTCAAATGGGGAAATCGCTTACGCTTGATAATTATTTTTTAAGAAAAAGAGCAAACGAATTAGACCCAACTACTCTTATATCTCCATCTCCGGCCTCAAATTACAACGATTCTCCATCTGAAACTCCTTCGAAAAGGTTAAGAAATACAGAATGTGAAGAGTTTGATCTCAATTCCTTAGAACGTGACCCAGGATTGCGTCGACAAATATGGGAGTACCCTCCTAACCAAAAGGAAGAAGTTCCTCGAGCTTATTTGAATTTGGAAGTATATCAACCTATTCTAGAAAAATATCCATTAAATAATAATATCGACCATCCTCGACGATTCAATCCCGTTTGGTATGAACTATTTCCTTGGTTGGAGTATTCACCAGCTAAAGATAAAGTATATTGTTTTTCGTGTTTTATCTTCAACAAGCCATCTCGATGCTCGAAACAAACTGCATTTACTGTTGATGGATTTGATAATTGGAAGAAGGTTCGAGGAAAAGCATGTGCTTTAATCGGACATATAGGGAAAGATAATGTATGTTCAGCCCATCGTAATGCTGAAAAGGCATGTGAGGATTTGATGAACCAACCACAACATATAATAAGAGGGTTCAACAGATTTAGTTCTCAACAAGTTGCAATGAATCGTTTGCGGTTAAAGGCTCACATAAATGTAGTGCGGTTGCTTGCACTCCAAGGGATTCCATTTAGAGGCCACAACGAGAGATCCGATTCACTTAATCGTGGCAATTTTCTTAAATTTGTAGATATGTTGGCTGCATACAATGACGAACTTTCTAAAGCAATTTCTAAAGCTCCAAAAAATGCCAAGTATACAAGTCATGATATCCAAAAACAAATACTTCACATGTTTTCAGTGAGAGTGAAAAATGCAATTCGTGAAGAAATTGGACTTGCCAATTATTGCATAATTGTTGATGAAACCCGTGATGAGTCAAAAAGAGAGCAAATGTCTATAGTATTGAGGTTTGTTGATAGTAATGGGTTCATTCAACAACGTTTCTTTGCGCTTGTTCATATATCTGATACTGCAGCGTTAACTCTAAAGAATGCTATATATTCTTCTTTGACTCATTACAATTTGGATGTTCAAAATATTAGAGGTCAAGGTTATGATGGGGCTAGTAATATGAGGGGTGAGTTTAATGGATTTCAAGCTTTGATTACAAAAGATTGTAGAAGTGCTTATTATGTTCATTGCTTTGCTCATCGGTTACAACTGGCTTTAGTTGCAGCATCAAAAAATGTGACGCCCATTCATCAATTTTTTGATAAATTAACTTTTATAGTTAATATTGTTGGTGCTTCTTGCAAACATAATGATGAACTAAAGAGTGCTCATGCTAATGATATTGCGCATTTAATTGCTATTAATGAGATCGAGACAGGGCGTGGACTTAATCAGATTGACACTTTACAGCGAGTTGCTGATACACATTGGAGTTCTCATTTGAGATTGTTGTCCGGCCTAATTAAGATGTTTAGTGCATCGTGTACAGTATTACTTAATGTTATGGATGATGGGCTTCCTTCTCAGCGAGCAGATGCAACATCCGTTTATGATGAGATGACTTCTTTTAATTTTGTGTTCATCTTGCATCTTATGAGTGAAATTATGATGATCATTGATACTCTTTGTCTGGCTTTGCAAAGTAAATCTCAGGATATTGTAAATGCGATAGAGCTTGTATTATCTACTAAGAGTTTACTACAAAAAATGAGAGATAGCAAATGGGATGATTTACTTGCAAAAGTAAAGTCTTTTTGTGAGGCTCGAAATAATGATATTCCTAATTTTATCGCTCCATATATTGATAGACGAGGTCGATCCCGCTGTCACTGGGACAATTTCACCATTGAGCATCATTATCGTGTAGACCTTTTCTATGGTGCGATAGATTCACAATTGCAAGAGATTAATGGCCGCTTTAGTGATGATGCGATGGAATTGCTCACTCTAAGTAATTCTTTGAATCCACAAAGTGTGAAATCTTTCAAAGTTGTGAATATATGTAATTTGGTTGAAAAGTTTTATACTCAAGATTTTACAAACGTCGAAAAAGAGCAATTGAAGATGGAGTTGAAGCATTACGAGTACAATGTAGTCAAAGGATCCGACTATAAAAATCTTTCAACCATTTCAGAGTTATGTCAGTGGTTGGTGAAGACTAAGAAGTCTGCTACATATAATCTTGTTTTCAGAGTGATCGTGCTTGTGCTTACTCTTCCGGTTTCTACTGCCACTACAGAGCGATCATTCTCCGCGATGAATATTGTCAAAATTAGGTTACGGAGCAAAATGGAGGATGATTTTCTCTCAGATGCATTAATGATATATATTGAGAGAGAGATTGCTAGAAATGTGAGTTTGGAAGATATCATTGAAGACTTTGAAAATTTAAAAGAACGTCGTATTCCTTTTAGTTAGAGAGAGATATATTCGACATTCGATTGAATATCTTTCGTAAACTTTTGAGTTTTTTTTTGGTATTATACTAATTATTAATATTAACTTGTATTTATATTTCCTTAATCGTGTTATTTTTTATTATACAACGTGCCACAAAAATATTTATGTTCCTCTTAATAAGTGGCCCCCCGAAATTTATGATCCTAGATCCGCCCCTGTGTGCGTGGATTATATGGTCAATGAGCATCCTCCAAGCCTAGTCGCCATTGGGAGAGTTCATGAGGGGGGTTCAACCATACACGGGGTTCCTTTGACTGGTGAGCTGGTAAGGGTGGTGATTGAGGATGTTCGAGACGCTAATGCTCCCGTACCTGTGCCTACGTCAGAGGTCAGCTTAGTGGGGGAGGCGCTGGGTGGTTTTATCGCATGGCCGAGACATCTTGTAAAGGTTGTTTCAGTCGAGGTACTTTTTTTCAACTTTTGTTTCAATATATATTGAAAAAACTTGCCTGCAACAGAATTAGAATATTTTTTTAGTAAGAATAATTACCAAACTACCTCTGAGCTTTTGTCTAATGATCAAAATTTCACTTATCTTTCGAAAATACAAATAAGTCAATAAAGTTTGTGTATACGGTATACCACAAGTACTTTCGCCTCTTGAGAGTTCACTTATTTGGTACAAAAATAAATATCGGGTGTCGTTTATAATTTTGAAAAAAAACTGGGGTTTTATATAATTAGACTATCCTCATGGGTAGCTTTTATAATTTCTCTTACTTACTAATATGATACTTAGCAGCCCTTGTTTGCTTTAGGAAGAATGATTGTGACCAGATATTTTTTGTTTTAGGAAGAATGTTTGCTTTAGGTAGACTGCCCTTATTTTACTTACTAAAATAATTGCGGGCCTTTTCGTAATTAAACTAGCTCATGGGTATTTTTTGTAATTATCCCTATATATGTTAATATAAAGCCAGTAAAAAATGCTGATTAAACTGTTAAAACAACAAAAATTACAGAAATCTTGCCAATTTTATCATCTATCTAGTTTAGTTTTAGGAAACGCAAGTGGTTCAGGGCAAATGAGATCTAATCATATAAAATTTCACAAACTGGTATAATACTTACTAATCCTTTTTATTAGTAAATTACAAGTTTGACGTCCTTCTGCATATTAAATAGGCAACTGCTCCTCTTCTAAATTACAGCTATATTTTGGACAATTTATTTTTGGTAGTGAAGATGTCTTGCTTGTCAGGTATCGTGATGCATTATGCATAATAAGAGTCCTTATATTTTTTACGTAATTCAATATGTGCTTTGGAATATCATTTCAATAGTCCGGGTCCAGCTCTGCCATTCGCCCGGCCAATTATGATCCTCAGTAGCAACAATGTTGTGTTACGTGTAATTGACTGAACATCATACGAACGATATGTTGGGTGTGCACTTGACTTAGTTTGATACAAAACGTTGGGTCGGGTGTGACTTACATGTATAGTACCAAGTGGTGATTGTGAATTCTTGTCGTTGCATATAATAAGAGAGAGAGACAGAGAGAAATGTAATGAATAATGCATATCTCTTCGGTGTTAAATTAGAGAATTTGCAATCTAACATTTTGAATGTGGTTGGTATTCCGTAGACCACTAATCTTGGTATGTTTGTGATTCGCCTCGCCTACTTGCTGAAAGAAAAAATGGAATGGTTTCTTGTACAAGAAAGTCCCTCAAACTTGAGGACAGAACAGATACTTATAAAGTGGAATTGCATTTGTATGGAGATAATTTCGTGATTTAACATTCTTTGGTTCCTCTCTATTTATCATGTGTCAATAAATAGCAATAGGACGCATACAATTAATGTCGGTGACTATATAGTGACGTGCACAAGTGCAGTGCTTATCTCGCGTGAATGACATGATTTGGATCTCATGATCTTCTTCGAATTCTATTTACTTTTTTTTTTCTATCGGAGTTCATTCAGATGAACATGTGCGAGCAGCCGACTAATCACTTGGAAGAAAAGGTAAGTTCTTCAACATGTTAAATTACATTATATACTTCTATTATTGTATGATACAAGTGTACAAGGTTGATCATTTGAAATAATAGGTTTTTAGAAAATTAATACACTAAAACTACAGGCATATTTATGTTATTCTACTAATTGCTCATTAAATCATGTTGTTTTTATTATTTAACCCTGTGAATTATGTTTATTGCAAGGATACCGAGCCATCTAGGAAACGAGCTCGTCTAAATATGATGAAGCCGACAGATAATCCAATTAACAGATTGCTTGATTTTGCTCCATACCTTTTAGATAAGCCATTGCAGGTGCCGTTGGATGAACACATATTCACCAAGAGTGTTGTCCCATTATACATACACCACAACGAAATTTTGGAAATATTCCGGGGCAATGTGTGGCTTAGCATATCAGTAATACAATTTTGGATCTTGTAAGTAAATTTATTATTTTATGTATCTAGTATCCACTGATTTAGTTATTGTAAAATTTATAGTTACTTATATAAAGATATTTAACATTTCACTTGAACATTTTAGGTAAAAACAAGTGGTGACACAGGGTATGATGGTTTGTATGGATTTATTGAGCCTCAGTCCATTCAAAATACGGGGACCAAGAAAGAAGAAACCATATCCTACATTCTACGACATATGCGGGACTCTAAACTACAGATTTTCCTAGGAGCTTATCACCATGAGTTAGTCAAATTTAATATTTTTAATTAAATAATAAATGCATTGCTATTAAGTTTTTTCTAAATTGTTCATCAAACTCAGACATCATTGGCAACTTCTGGTGATTGTCCCCAAAGAAAGGCTTGTCGTGTGGTTTTGTTCAATGAATCATAAGCCCAGCGCCGACATCAAAATAATAATATAGGGGTAAGCTTTAATTAGTAAGTGTATTTATGGTGCATT
>BMAC01000812.1:340596-361420 GCA_014905375.1 Phtheirospermum japonicum | reverse complement strand
ATAATGAATTTTGTGATGTTCTAATGGCATGTTGCTTCTTTTCTGAGTTTTTTCTTAGTTTTGTATACTTTTTCATTTAGAAAAACGAGTTGAATTATTTATTATAACTACAGTTATTTAAATGTTCTGTATGCATTAATTATGACCTGTGTTGCTATAGTCTCACAATCAGCATACAAATATAAAATAATGTCTTTTAGTTGTGTTGATTTTTCTCTATTACATTTTCATTCCCTTCCCAAATTTAACATGGTTTAATGCTGATTTGATTATTCGCACATTGACTCATTTTTGCTCCCTTGTAAAGAAAATGTACTATTCTGGTGCAGATTACTTTGACTAATATTTATTGCCGCATGTGCTTCAGCTGTTATCACAATGTTCATTGGAAATGATCTTAATTTAGTTTTTACATAAAATTCTCTTCAAAATGTAGAACTCAAAACTTGGTCGAAATACCAAAATTGAGAGTATACATGTATACACACCCAGGTGCAGGTATAATAGTTCTCCGAAGTATCTAGGCTCTAGTTCACTTAGTATTGGGCTCGGCCCTTTTTTGCCACATCTATATAAACGCTGTCGTTTCAAAAACTTAGCGCCTGCTTTCATTCAGTCGGCAGTACTACCTTCTCACTTTGTCCACACATTTCTGCAACTTCGACCACCGTGAATCAAGGTCTCTCTCTCTCTATCTCTCTCTCTCTATATATATGTATGTAACACTATGCCATCATAATAGAAAGAAATCATAGAAAAATTTCGGATTTAAAGATCAAAGTGACACATTTTCCCTACCGAGATGTTGGGGTACAAAATAGAATTAGATGACAAGTGTTATTTTTGTGAAATTTTTTAATTGCACTTTTGATTTGATGTAAAATGTTATTTTTGTAGATAGATGGAGAATAATGTTACTAGTTGCCACTTTTTTTTTTTTTTTTTGGATAATTGAGAAATATTTGTTTTGTTATGTGTAATCGATAGTTTCAATGTTACTTTCATTTATCAACACTCTGCAATTTTGTTGTATGTTGATTTCAAGTTGTAACTGTTGTGTGATAAGCTTTATATATTGTTTGGAATGTTCGAATATTTATGATTTCTTTGCCCAGAAACATTGTCACTTTTCAGCTAAAAATTGTCACTTTTGCATATTATAAGATTTATTTTTCGTGAACTCTTTATGAACAAATATTGTTACTTGTGCACTGAAATGTGTCATTTTTCACTTATTATAGTCACTTTTACACTTTATATTATAATCACTCATTTAACTTAAAATATAATAATGTCAATATAGCACTAAAATGTGTCACTTTTTCAATAAAACTTGTCACTTACACTAAAATCTGTCACTTTTACACTAAAAGTAATAATTTTTAACGCAAAAGTTACACGTTTTGAGCTAAAAAGTGGATAATATATTTTTTAAAATGTCTGCACTTTCTCTTTCAGATACACAGTATTAGATTCGACAAGTACACAAATAACGAGCAATCGAGAAGTTACAACAATCGCAAAACAAAACATGGATAAAAACATTATAAGTTGCAAACTAAACATGCCTACCGAGAAGGCGAATTTCTTGCTATCGTTTTTTTCGGAAGGCGTTCAGACATTCGGGCGACTATTTATTCATATAACTATGTCACTTTTTCAATTAATATTGTCCACCTTTCAGTTAATATTGTCACTTCTACACTAAATATTGTCACTTTTCTTCCGCCGTATTTATGTTTCAATCAACATTTAACTAAATACAACACTATCAATATTGTCACTTCCCCTAAAAAATATCAATTTTACACTAAAAATTGCCAACAACAACGGGAAAAAATGAGCCCAAAAAACAGAACAAATTGAAATATAACTCGCACAGACAATTTTACAAAAACTTGTCACTTAACATTGTTCATTGTGTTGCCCGTCTTCGAGCTGTTTGCCAACAATGATTAGACATTGCTGATCAGGGTGGTATACACCTTCTTGTTGGGCAATGATACTGATGATATCCAAATGTGTAATTTAAATATATGACAATTTAATAAAGTTCTTTGATAGAAAGTAAAAAAGCAGCCAGACCAAGTGTAGAAGGATAAGATGTCAAAGTCCAGCAGCCACTTTTTTTTTTTTTTTTTGGATAATTGAGAAATATTTGTTTTGTTATGTGTAATCGATAGTTTCAATGTTACTTTCATTTATCAACACTCTGCAATTTTGTTGTATGTTGATTTCAAGTTGTAACTGTTGTGTGATAAGCTTTATATATTGTTTGGAATGTTCGAATATTTATGATTTCTTTGCCCAGAAACATTGTCACTTTTCAGCTAAAAATTGTCACTTTTGCATATTATAAGATTTATTTTTCGTGAACTCTTTATGAACAAATATTGTTACTTGTGCACTGAAATGTGTCATTTTTCACTTATTATAGTCACTTTTACACTTTATATTATAATCACTCATTTAACTTAAAATATAATTAATGTCAATATAGCACTAAAATGTGTCACTTTTTCAATAAAACTTGTCACTTACACTAAAATCTGTCACTTTTACACTAAAAGTAATAATTTTTAACGCAAAAGTTACACGTTTTGAGCTAAAAAGTGGATAATATATTTTTTAAAATGTCTGCACTTTCTCTTTCAGATACACAGTATTAGATTCGACAAGTACACAAATAACGAGCAATCGAGAAGTTACAACAATCGCAAAACAAAACATGGATAAAACAATTATAAGTTGCAAACTAAACATGCCTACCGAGAAGGCGAATTTCTTGCTATCGTTTTTTTCGGAAGGCGTTCAGACATTCGGGCGACTATCTTATTCATATAACTATGTCACTTTTTCAATTAATATTGTCCACCTTTCAGTTAATATTGTCACTTCTACACTAAATATTGTCACTTTTCTTCCGCCGTATTTATGTTTCAATCAACATTTAACTAAATACAACACTATCAATATTGTCACTTCCCCTAAAAAATATCAATTTTACACTAAAAATTGCCAAACAACAACGGGAAAAAATGAGCCCAAAAAACAGAACAAATTGAAATATAACTCGCACAGACAATTTTACAAAAACTTGTCACTTAACATTGTCATTGTGTTGCCCGTCTTCGAGCTGTTTGCCAACAATGATTAGACATGAGCTGATCAGGGTGGTATACACCTTCTTGTTGGGCAATGATACTGATGATATCCAAATGTGTAATTTAAATATATGACAATTTAATAAAGTTCTTTGATAGAAAGTAAAAAAGCAGCCAGACCAAGTGTAGAAGGATAAGATGTCAAAGTCCAGCAGTTCTCACCAACGTGCGGCCCAACAGTGAAGCAATGGAGAGTGCAGGACGTATTTGATTGATCTGAAAAATCGTGTTTCATAGTTTAGCCAAAATACATTGTTCATAATCTCACTCTCATAGAAAAAATGAAATTGAAATAAATGGGCAGCAGCCTTCCCCACCCCCCCCCACCCCCACCCTTATATGATCCGAATTTTGTTAGGGTTAATCCATGTTTGGGATCCGCCACATTTTAAGCAAACTAATATAAGAAAATCATATTTTGGCTTTATAACTTGTAAAATTATAAATCCTTTCAAAATAGTTAAAAGTAATTAAATAATAAATATTTGAAGAAAAAAGTAATTGAATAAATAATAATATTAGTATTAAGATTTTAGAAACAAAATAAAAATGTGTGCCTTAAATAGGAAGATTTCAGACTATGAAAAAACAATAGTAAATAAGTAATTAAAAAAACTTAAAGATATTTTTAATATTAATTATTATAGATTTACCTGAATATATATTTTTCTTTTAAAAAATGTAAAAAAAAGAAATAAAAAAAACTAATTAGGATATTTATCCTAATTATACTAAGAACATTCCTACATGACCTTGTTTGGCAATTAGCGGATAGCTGATTTAACTTGGTGACTGTATTAGCTGTTTGTATAGGGTTTTTGATGAATAGCTGATAGTGGATAGTTATTTAAATATTATAAGATGACCAATAAGGGCACAAACTTAATTTATTATTGAGTTTTTTTTTATAATAATATAAATTTATATGATGAGTTAATTGAATAATTAAAAAAATATATACAAGAGTTTAAAATTATTGGTGTCTGATATATGACTACATATACAAGTATTTATAATTTATGATTTATGATTTGGGAGTGATAGAATTTAGGCAAAAACTTAAATGTGACGGTCACATGAATTTTCTATCGTATGACGGAGTCAAAACCCACCCCAAACCCAGACCCAACCCACCAAACTGGATCCCATATAAAAGAAAAAAATTTGCGGAAAACTCACGTCCTCTTTCCCCGACCCTTTCTCTGCCTCATCAAAACTCCCTCCTCGCCGCTGGAAATCCTGGCCATAGAACGGAAAATCCCGGCCAAACGTCGCTCAAAGCTACGCCTCAACCTTTCTCCTCTTCATCCGTTTTCCTTCTTCAATTTCTCGTTTGATTTTCTAAGAAAAAAAGATTAGGGTTCACGTTCGATTTCCAAAAAAACATTGTCGCCGGATTCGCCTCGCCGGAGAATATCAGTGTATTTCAAAAAAATTCTCGCCGTTGCGCCGCGATTCGACTCGTCTCACCGGAGAACTGTAAGATCTCGTTCGTAGTTTTAATTTACAACACCTAAATTAAGCCTCTGCCTTCACCATTCTGTGGCCAACTCTCTTCCACGGCTCCGCCAGTCCACCACCACTACTCCAATTATCGAGAAAATATTTTTGTAAGGCTCAAACCTTTTTTATTTCCCATTTCTTTCATTTTTCTTGTAATTTGTATTTCTCTGCTTGATTTTGGGAAAGTAACTTATGTGTTTTTTTTTGGGTGGGAGAAATTTAGCTCATAGGATAGTGTTCATAAATCCCTACTTCTGTAGGCAATCTTTCGTAGTTGTAACTTTTTGAGGGATAATTTCTGAATATATGTTTCAAAAACTTGTTCAACCAAAATTGTAGACTTTATTCTGTTTTTACTTCACAACAGGGAGGAGGTGTTCTAGGTTGGATGGAACCCAAAGAACGAGACTATCTTAGCTTCTTATTGTCTCGGTAGAAGACTGATGATCTGAGATCTTAGCAGGTAATTTTGTTTCTTAATAGCTATTAATGGCAATTTCTATATAATACCACGTGAATGTTTTTGGCATTTCATATTTTGTAGCTTTTGTGCTTTTTTGTAGGCTGTCTTGTTATAGTTAACTCTTGTTCTGCATCACATTTTGTAAGAATCATGTTGGGCTCATGTTTATTGGATAAATATAAAAACTACCTGAGATTTAGCATAATAACTAAATAACACAGTTATCTTTCATCATTATTAATCTATTCTACAAAAATCGCACCTTCAAGTCGAGAGTGGGGTATTTACTATTTACTTTAAGGAGTGTTTGTAACACCTTAAGGAGATATTTGCAATTTTGAGGATTTTTTAATTAGTTTTATTACACGGAACTTTTGGATTTCAAGTTATATAATAAAGTTCTTTGGGCCATGGAGAAATTTAGTTAGATATCTATTCCACTCGACCACCACTCCATCACCTATAGGAAGCTATTTTCCAACTTAATTAATGCTCAAATTTTTCAAAATATTTGCAGTTTGTTGTATAATGTTGTAATGTATGTGTGTTATGGGTCGAGATTATTCGTTCGACCATCTTAAGGTTGAATCTGCTGTGGGTCATTTTTTAATAGAAATATGATGCCAATTTGCAGGGATATGTGCACGACAAGAGGATTTATTTTGCTCTGATCGCACAACTTAAGAAGCGGTGTGATCAGAAGAATAAAGAATTAGGGACCAAAAAGAGAAAATGAGAACTTGAGGTGGTTTTGGAAATCTCAGTTTTCTAAAGAGCGCTTGAGTTAACTCGAGGATTTAAAACAGAAGATGAAGAAGCTTAAACATTCCAATTGCATAGTGGTTGTTTATGTAGTCGTCGGTATAGTCGGTGTAGCGGTCGAAATACGTCAATATTTGTTTTTCACTTATTCTTTTTCTTGAAACACTGCCTGGAGCTTTTTTATAATGTGAATATAAATCATGATTTTTTGCATTGTTTTAAGTCTTTATTATATTCAGAATTCTTTGTGTTCACTTGAATCAGTCCACAAATGCTTGTGTTGTGAAATTCATAATTATTTGTGTTTTATTTGTACTGGAAATCCGGTTGTTTGAAAATTTATATTTTATTTCTGCAGAAATATTGTCACTTTAAACTGTCACCTTTACAATAAAAAGTGTCACTTTTGAATATTATAAGATTTATTTATTGTGAACTCTATATAAAGAAATATCGGAAGTTGCTTACTGAAATGTGTCAATTCTTTACTTAATATTGTCACTTTTATTGAAAAAAGTGTCACTTTTATAGAGAAAAGTGTCACTTTTTTTTGCTAACGTGTCTTGGAAGCTAATGGTAGTAGATTGTAAATCGAGAAGTGTTGCAGGTGCTATTTTGAGAACAATTATCTGATTTAGATTTTATGCTTTATTCTAAAACAACTATTCGTTAATTATTGTTTATTACCGTTATTTGTTTTTTTATACAAGATTTGTCACTTTTCGTAGAACAGTGTCGCTCTTTTGTTTACTTGTCTTGAATGTTAGTGAATTTGTTTTGTAGGTGCTATTGAAAATTAGTTAAGTTATTAGATTTATGTTTTATTTTAGTCAAGTTATAATACTGTCACTTCTTAAGATATTATTGTCACTTTATAAATAGAAAGTGTCACTTTCTAATAGTTAATAGTAATCGTTATTTTTTCTTTTTTTTCCTGTAAAAAAATGTCACATTTGCACCAAAATATGACACTTTTGTCCAAAAAATTGTCACTTTTGATTTTTTGCAGAAAAAGAGGTGCTACACAAATTATAATTGTCAAGTTATAATACTGTCACTTCTTAAGATATTACTGTCACTTTATAAATAAAAAATGTCACTTTCTAATAGTTGATAGTAATAGTTATTTTTTTTGCTGTAAAAAACTGTCACTTTTGTCCCAAAAAGTGTCACTTTTGATTTTTATTTTTTTTTTGCAGAAAAAGAGTTGCTACACAAATTATAATAGTCAAGTTATAATACAATCACTTTTTAAGATATTACTGTCACTTATAAATAAAAAGTGTCACTTTCTAATAGTTGATAGTAATCGTTATTATTTTTTTTTCCTGTAAAAAACTGTCACATTTGCACCAAAATATGTCACTTTTGTCCAAAAAAGTGTCACTTTTGATTTTGCAGAAAAAGAGTTGCTACACAAATTATAGTAGTCGAGTTATAATATTGTCACTTCTTAAGATATTACTGTCACTTTATAAATAAAAAGTGTCACTTTCTAATAGTTGATAGTAATAGTTATTTTTTTTTTGTTTTTCTTTTCTGTAAAAAATTGTCACATTTGCACCAAAATATGTCACTTTTGTCCAAAAAAGTGTCATGTTTTTTCACGAAGAAGTAACAATCCTTGTGGATTAAGGACGAGAGGAATTTCTTGAATACAACATAATACTTTCCTGCAATTTCACACACATACACACACACACACACACACACTTTTTCTACACACCACCACCGTTTCATCAAATCAAATATTTTTTTGCAGCAACATAAAGAGAGCAAATTTCACAAATACGCATTAAAAACATTTAATTTCTTATCACCATCCATCGACTGCACCACATTAGTTTCCGCCATTAACTACTCTGCTTCACAATTCAATCCACACCATATTAGTACCCTTCGAAAAATAACATATTTCCTAGACAAGAGAAAACTACTGCTGGCTACAGACCCCAAAAAGATGAATTAATCGGCATAAACGACATTGAAGAAAATAAACTCCTCCGCATCCATGTCCACGCAGGTCCAAACCCCCTTCCTTGCCGCCGTGTAAACCTAATGGAAACTCATATTCAATTTATTGCACTTTTTTGCTCTAGAAAAACAAAATTAAACACAAAAAAAAAAAATCAATAAATTCGAATTCAACTAATTGACTCACGCCGCTGCGATCAAGTTGAGAAGAGCTAGCACCGTTGACGTTCTTCAAAGTTCAAACTCTGAAACTACGCAAAAAAGTTTATCTCTAGTGATGATTCGCCATTTTCGCCTTCAGTTGTGGCTTTTTAGATTTTCTAAGAACTGGTCTAATGCTGCAATTCGACGGCGAGAGAGAAAGAAAGAAGGGTGCATCTGGCGAGAAGGTTTTTTTTTTTCCCTTTATATCATATCCGACTTAATGGACTGGATCCGAATTTGAATGGATATGGAGCTTCGTCACATAGCAGAAGATTCGTATGACAGTCATACAGGAGACTTACTCTTGAATTTAATTGAGAGGGAAGAAGACAAAAAAACCATAAGATAGATGAAGTGAAGAGTTTTGTTATTTTGGGAGGCGTGATATATTTATGTGGTAGGTTAATTTAAAATATTAATTATAGAGGATAAATTTGTTATTTAACCTTATTTCTCAATCTCTCTACCCAAAACGCATCTACAAATAGTTTTTTCTAAAAGAGCTTTTTGACCCAAAAAGCTAATTAAATCCCCTATTTACCAAACATATCAATTAGAGGATTTGACTGGTCAACCCTCTCAAATGAGTCAAATCCTCTAATTTTACCCCAAATCGCTCTTCACCAAACAACACCATAATAAAAAAAAAGAAACAAATCATATGCGATTTCTTAATTAAAAAATAAACTAAATCATCAGCAATTCTCTCTCTCAAAAGAAAAAGAAGAGGAAGAAAAAGAAATTAATCCTACGTGACTTTCTTTCTTTCTTCAAACCTCTCATTATATATATATATATATATATAAAAATATAGATATAGATTGGCCTAATTATATTTTAATAAGAGTAGTATAGTTATTCACCTTCTTTCCTTAATTCTTGTTCACAATACTAAAATAAAACTGATATTGTGAAACATGAGTAATATTATAATTGTTATTTTGTTATTATTATTATTATTATTATTATTATTATTTTCTTATTTTAATTTTACAGGAAGATTTTATTTATTCTGTAACTTTCTTTTCTTTCTTGCCTATAGGTATATTATTTTTTATATTTTAAAATAATGTCTGTATTAATAAATTAATTTTCAATTAGCTACTTTACCAATCACTAATTTAAGAATTAATTACCATCTGCCAATTATCATCGACTCACTCCATTTCAAATTAAGTATCATTTTAGCTTGTTAATATTTTACTCCCTCCGTTTCTTAATAAGTGTCGTTTGGAATTTTTATTTAAAATTAAGGAACATAATATTTGACTAATAAATCCTCAATCAATTAATAATATTCTCATTTAATTACTTCTATTCTTTCCCTTTAGTTATTCTATTACCATAAATTTGTTTATATTTTTTAAAATAAGCGAGGATGAAATTGGAATAAAGTGACAAAAAAAATCTAAAACGACACTTAATTTGTAATAAAATTGAGTGTCTAAAACGACAATTATTTTAAAATGGAGGGAGTACTAATTAAATGTCATTTTAGATATCTGTTATCATTTTTTCCAATTCAATCCTTATGTAAACCTTAAGAAAATCTCCTCTTTCAAATTTATTACTAATGACTTGTTTTTTTCAATTTTTAATTACTAGATTTAAGAGATTGTTGAGGTTAGTTATATTAGCCAAAATATCTATTTCTTAGTTAACTAACGGGGGAGTATTAGCCATGGAGTTTTTGTAGTTTTCTCAAATATCCATTGCCAAAATCTTATAATTTACAAATGAGTTCTTACAGTTATTGATACTAACTCACGAGACAAAATATATACACGAGTGTTGGAAACTATTAATTTTATAAATAAAGGGATAACATATTTTAATTATAATTATATTATTAATATTAGACTCCGATTATTTATCTAATTTAATTCAGAGTCATAACAATAAAATATATGAAGAGTAAACACGAGTGTTGGAAACTATTAATTTTATAAATAAAGGGATAACATATTTTAATTATAATTATATTATTAATATTAGACTTCGATTATTTATCTAATTTAATTCAGAGTCATAACAATAAAATATATGAAGAGTAAACACACAGTAAAACATGATAATGAATAACTTTATAAAAATTATATTTATAAAATTATGATCAAACGTCTAACATAATAAATCCACGTTTAATTCTCGAATAACATAACAAATACATAACAATAAATTATGAATGACTTATAATGATGTTTATATCTAAAATAGGTTCTCCATTAACATCATAAATCTTACATAACAATAAATCATGGATGATTTATAATGATGTTTATATCTAAAATTATCTCAATAAGGACATATTATTTCGTGAGTTTGAGGATATGTTTTATAAATGAAAATTTCATGTGAAATTGATTTAATCTTATAATCGGGAAAAACTTTCTAAATTTCTCCATATAATTCTCTAAGATACTCTTATTCCACATTTTCACTAACTTTTCGTAGAAATTTTTTAGAGTTTTTAACTAATTCTGACCATTTTCTTACATTAAATGAGCCTATGTTGATGAAATAACTTAATGTCCCAAATAAAATAATATGTGCAGAGTAAAGTGTTGCTACACAGTGGAAGATTTTGACAAAAATCACGCAACACAAATAAAACTAAACACAAGATTTTTTTATTTTTTTTTTAAGGGGAGAATTTCCAACTAGGCCAATGGTAAATAAAATTACCCCAAATAATCCAATCAATACTAATACTTCCCACTAATTCACAAGTACACAAATTCGAACAATGATACCCTTAAATCAAAGTTAATCAGCAACAATAATAACACCCTCGTGCCCACATTGCTCCATGATTCTTTCCACAAAATCAGCTCATAGATTCAATCTCCTTGAAAAATCAAGCAGATACAACCAAAATTGGAATAATAGTTGATTGCGAATTGGAAAAATCAAACAGATTCAGTATTCGAAGAAAATCGAATCATGCGAATTGGGTAAATTCGATTTTCTGGCAAGGGTTTCAAGCGAATTGAAGATTGCACGACGGGTGAGATTTTGCCCCAAATCGCTGCTCGGGAATCCTTACAATATGCATCAGAGAATGGGTTATATGCTAATTCTCAACCGATATATCCTCAGTTTGGAATTCTCCCTATAGTAGTGTAGTAGGCTTTTTGAATTTGTACTGGTTGGACCCGGAATACGAACACAACACCTCCTTCATAACAGCGAGTGAAGATGACGAACATGCCTCCTCCTTCGTAAGTTTTCTATTTTCTTTTTTCCTTTTTTTTAATATACACAATGGCTCCTTGTTTATATGGATGTCATGGCACTCAGAACCCAATATCCTATTTTTCTTTCGATAATCTATTATTTGATTTCTTTCTGTAGTCTATTATTTGATTTGTAGGGTAAAATGTGTAATTTCTGATAAAAGGGCGGCAATGTAACATCTGAAAAATTACAGATACTTGTTGTCATTTTGCGTACTAGTATGTAATTGTCATAATCTATCATTAAGTTTGTATTCTGGAATGAAAAGGAGATGTAGTATGCAATTTTTCAAATATGTATTAATTTGTTATAGATGTACGTAATTGCTGTTATGTAAAGCATAAAGTATGGAATTGAAAAAGGTTTGGTATCTTTCTGCAAATCTATTCTTGAAACTATGATATTCCACCTGCCAAATCTTACTTTGTGAAAGGGAGAAAATTCAGAAAGAAGAGGTTTTCTTAATACTACTTGGCAATTC
Source organism: Phtheirospermum japonicum (assembly GCA_014905375.1). Taxonomy (NCBI): domain Eukaryota; kingdom Viridiplantae; phylum Streptophyta; class Magnoliopsida; order Lamiales; family Orobanchaceae; genus Phtheirospermum; species Phtheirospermum japonicum. The sequence goes on along the minus strand of BMAC01000812.1, from coordinate 349,632 downwards.
CATACTGAGTTTTCATTGACAATTCCATACTGTTTTCCTACTTTGTAAAAAGAATTGTACTATTTATGAGCCAAGTAGTCTGAAAGTGGTTTTCTTAATCTGCAAATCTATTCTTGGAACTATGGTATTCCACCAGCCAAATCTTACTTTGTACAGTATTATGCAATTCTCAATGAAAATTCAGCATGGAATTATACTGTTATACTACAGAATTATATGTCAAGTACGTAATATAGATTCCGTCATGTTTATTAGCAAATGAACAATGGTAGCACGGCCATATTCTAATACTAACTAGTAAGATTATGTGGGTTGTAATCTAAATATTCTCTTAAATAATTAGGGACAATCTGGAGGTATGCATTTAGCAGGAGTAGTATGTAATTATTGTTTTGCAACTTGTTTTATAGTTCATAATACTATACACTGTCATTGAAAAAATATCTAAATTAAGTGTATTAAGTATCCAAATTACAAACTGTATTATTTTTTTACCGCTTTGATAATGGCTTGCTGGTCTTATTATCAAAGATGATGCCGATAAAATAATACTTAAGTCTACTAAGTATGAAATTCTTTTGGGGAAAAGGATAGCATAAAATTCTGGTAGTTTTTTAATTTGCAAAAAATGGGTGGTAACAAATTTTTTCAGTTGTGAAATTGTAGGAGTATAACGCTGAATGAAATTCCCAACTGAACATGTTATATATTCAAAGTACATTAGTATGTTTTGTTTCGAAGTAGTTAGATATTACATACTACACTATCAAACAATTGCTAGTAATTCTTTCCTTGTAATTGTCCTTCAAAACTAGTCCGTAATTGTCATCTGTATAGAATTCATCCCGGGTATAGTGTAGATTTATGTGCCAACTTGGTAATATAAATTCTGATGTGTTTATTAGCAAATGAACAATAGTAACTTTATTCAGTATGAAATTTTACGTTTGTAATATATAATTATATGTCAACTTGGTAATATGAGTTTTCCATCTTGTTTATTAGCAAATAAACAATAGTAACAGTATTTAGTATGTAACTCACCTAGATTATAGTATAGAATTATATTCCAAGTACGTAATATGAATTCCGTCGTGTGTATTGGTATTCATTATGAAATGTAACGGTTCCATTTTGATAAATTGTGTAGGATAAATCAAGGAACATGTATATGAATAATCTTGAATGTAAATGTATCCAGTGAACTTTGTAGTTTTTCTTACTCCATATATAGTATGTGATTTTAATAGATTGGGTGAGAAACGCAAAGAGGACTTTCAACATTATTATAAAAGTAGACTTGTGAACGGGAAATGATTCCTAAACCTATTGTCAGTGGTCTAATTTTTTTTTTTTTTGGAAAGAATGTGTATTTTTTGATGAAAGGGAGGGGAATGTGCAAATAAAGTGACCTACATAATGCCGAGCATGAAAACATTCATTTTGTTTTCATCAAGATATTAGAAGTTCGTAAAGTATGAATCAAATAGGTTCGACCTTATTCCTCACTGGAAGTAGTACATAATTATTTCATAAAACTTGATTTCTCAGAATCACAAAAAGCAAAAAACTGGTTTGTAAACTGAATTGAAATTCGAGTTTTATCAGAACAAAATCCTATTCGTAGTATGGAATAACATAGACCTACGTAGTAAAATTAAATAAAAATGATAAGAAAATATAAAATAACGCCACGTTAGAAAATGCCCCGATCAAGTTTTTTTGGACCATTTTTGATGAATTGGCCAACTTAGCAGATGTGGTTTGATGATGGTCAATGTCACATACCTTTTCTGGAATATGGTCAATGTAATGGACCAAAACTGATTTCTTTCTCATGTTTTTTTGTTCAATTAATGTTTAAAAGTTAAGAAAAATGATAAGAAATTATTGAATCATGCCACGTTAGCAAAAAAGCCCGATCGGGATAATTTTATACTTTTTTGATAATTTTACCAACTTAGTGTATGTGTTTTGATATTAGACAATATCATGTTTCTTTTTTAGAAAATGGACAATAAAATAGACTAAAAAAGCAATTTCCCCTCCCAACTACCTAAATTGTGATTGGAAACCAAAGATCATAAGCTCCACCCATATTTCCGAGAATTTCTAATTGATTCATGAATTCCTTGCTCTTTCTAGTTGAATCAGAAATAACCTTTCACGGTTCATATAACAATAACGCATGAAACATATAAAATCACATAAAATCTATTTGATAACAATTTAATATATGATAAAAGTTTCTCGAAACCAAAATTATGTAATATTTCTTAGTTTTGTAAATCTATGATTTTGAAAAGTGATATTAAGTTTCGTGTTAAACAATACCAGACCTAACATCAACCAGTTTGGAAATTATAAACTTGTAACACAGCAGATATTATGATTGATGTTAAGTAACACTAGTAATAACATCAAACAGAGTAAAACTAAATTAGCAGCGGAATAAACAATAGATAGAACACACCAATTACTTACGAACTTGGGTATACAAACTTGAAAACTATATTATTTAATCGTTCAAGATCAATTACAAAATATCTAAGTAATATATGAAAAATAAATGTATCAACACTTGATACAAAATACTTGTAGCTACGTTTGATATGATCTCCTCCGTTAGTTAGGCAACGTTGAAGATCTCTTGATTCTGAATTGCAGCTCCAAGTAGACTCCGTGCTTTGTGTTTTGTTCTTTTAAATCGTCGAGTGCTCTCTACAGTTTCGCCTCTTCTCGTACGTCTCTGTCTTTCTTTTTGGCGTCTCGATCTTCTCCTATAAATAAGACTCCTAGACTTGACGGACAAGTTAGAGATAACCTAAAGAAATTAAATAAAGTCCTAATCTCGGAAATAAATATGGAGTCCTAAAATATTTTGACCCCAAGAAAGGCAAATAACTAAAAAGAATTATTGCCAAGAATAAAATCATCAACGATGTCACCCTTTTGCCTTTCTGGACAAAATACAAATGACGCAAACTCCCCCTAAACAAACAAGCATCGTTTAAACAAGCAAACCAACATCAAAAACAATATTAACAGAAGATAAAGCAGTAGGCTTAGGAACTCATTGACGAAGGTCATTTACCCTGGGCTTTCTTCTTCCTCAGCAACCCTTCTTTGTCTTCAATTTCGTCTCCTTCTTATCTTTGGCTAAACCAGCCAAAACATCAGCAGCGTCATCACTTGCGGCGTCATTCTCTCCCCCTTTTTGTACCCGCGGGGCGGAAGTGGTACCCAGATCCGCCCCTCCCCGCCGCGGGCCACGGGGCGGGGCGCCCCAAATGGCTCGGGCCTGGTTGCCATCCCTGACCAATCCTTAGGTAAAAACCTATTAAACTATGTTGATTTCAAGTAATAAAAATGCTATTTATATTTTTGAGACATACAAATTAATATTTTTTTTGTTCTGTTTATTCTTTACTTGTCTTAATTAGTATTTATATGACTCATAATACACATTCAAAGTTCTCAATTTCTTACACAAAAATTGGTTACCATTAAAAAAAAGGGACAATTCCCATATAGACCATTAGAAAAATATTTTATCTTAAATAGGCTATTCAAATATTTAACTTCGTAGTTAATACAAAGTACTATATAGGAATACTAATATACCCTTATTAATCAATTTCATATTACATCATAAAACTTTATACAACATCATGTGATTTTGTACTACTTCCTAAATTTTTATACTACATTGTGTAATTTCATACATCATGAGATTTTATACTACTTCCTAAATTTTTATACTAAACCGTGTGACTTTATACTACATTGACAAGATTACATACTACTTGGCAAAATCACCTACCACCACCGATAGTCGCCACCGTTAAATTTCATACACTTTAGTAAAATTATATATTACTTGACAAGTTTTGAATAATTATGTACGTACATAGAAAAATCACATGCTACTTAGAAAGAGGATAGATCACAGTGGGTGAGAGAGAGATGAACCTAGACTGATACCTTTTCAAAATAGAAAATTACAAATCCCAATTCAAACTCATTTAACTTTTATATATATATATATATATATATATAATGGTTTGTGTGTGTCATTTAAGGTTTATAGATAATTTTGATATTTTAAATATAGTTTTTGATTGAATATGAAGTATTTGTGTTATATGAGTATAAATAAAGTCAATGAATTATATGGTATTTGGGGTTTATGGTTTGGTATTAATGGAAATTTTCCCTTAAAAAAACACCATATCATGTTTCCCATAGTTTGGTAATTGGTTCCATTTAAAACACACACACACGCACCATATCATGTTTCCATAATTTGGTATGAACCCACTACTAACAATCAAGAATAATATAAAAATAATAAGAAAATTATTAAAATAATAAATCTTAACTTTTAACCTAATACACTATCTACCCTATTTGTTAATAGTGTTAACTATTAGTGGTGACGTATCGCGTTGAGAGCATTCGGGGGTCCATTTATCAGCTTTTGATATTTCCTTTGTTGAGGTGTCAAGTTGTGGTTTGCCGGGGATCAATTTGTGGACCAGGGTGTCTTTTAGCATAGGTATAATAGTAGTACATTTCACCTATTTTAATCATTATTAAGAAAACTAGAGTTTTGTGTGTTTCTCTTGGCTATCCTTCTCTTTCGACCGCCGCTTCCAAAAAAAAAACTTTCATTTTTTCATTTTTTTCAGAACCCATGTCGAAAAATCCAAAAAAAACAAAAAAACTCTTTCTAATACCCCGAGAAATCCAAGAATCTTTATGAGAAATCCATCTCCGATTTGCTCTCTTCTGCAAGTGTTGACTATATTGTTGGTTTCTCATTTCTCCTTTTTTTGTGAGTTTCAATTATTCACGATTTTATTTTTTTCTATGAATTTTATTCTGATCTTTCAAGATCACCAGCAGATTTCAATTTCAAATAAATATTTTTATTGTTTCAGATTCGCATAATTAATTTTCTTTAAAGTGTAGAATCAAGAATACATTTTTATTGTTTCGGATTGTTGGTTTTTTTGTGCATAAAATTAAGAATGATCTTCTGTTTTTGTTTTTGACTTTGATTTATATTTGTTGTTTTGTTTTTCTTCGATTGTTGTATTCGGCTGTGATTTTTCAATAAGTTCCATTCGGATGCAGGATTACAATTTTTACGGATATTTGTTCTCAGATCTAATTTGTTCTCGCTTGTATTCTAAAAAAAAAAAATGATCAAAAATTTTATTTCTGGAATCTCATGTATATGGAATTCATATGGATATTTGATTGGCTTATATCATTAACACATATATATCCTTATACAAAATCAATTCGGTTCGGATGTATGTATTCAAATTCTTGGCATATTATTCTATCTCTTTTTAAGCTCCGTGAGAAGCCTTTTGTATTATAAATATAATGTTTGTTGTATTTGACTGTTCATTTTGTATGTATATAACTCTAAATGATTGATTGATCTTTCAATCAATATGCCTTGGTATTAAAAATTATAAAAATATTATAGCTTGCGGATTCTTGATTGAGATCATTTTGTCTATATTCTTATATCTATTTTTTAGAATTATTTTGTCTACTTGTTAGTTTTGTTCGTAATTTATTTATTTATTTTGGTTTTATTCTTTGTATAATTCGGGTTTGGAATGTGATTTTCGTGTAATCATAGATATATAATTTGTGGTTTTGTTGTTGGGTTAATCTGATTATCTACGTTCATTATTTTAATTTTTTCATGGTAATAATTTTTTTATTTTATTTTATTTTTTAAATCTGATTCATTCTTATTCATTTTTTACTACTTAATTAGAGTTCATTATTTTTTTGAAATATTGAGCGATCCCCAAAAGAGGGCGATTTATGAGTAAAATAAACTGAGCTTATAAGTTTATTACTTAAATTAGCCTATTTGCCTAGAGTCTAATGTTTTTTATTGGATTAAATTTAGAGAGCTTATTTTAGATTGTCCATTAACTAGGATTCATTGAAGAGCTTGTTTCGATTAAATATTTGGTAAGGGTAAATTCGAGTAGCATAGCTTATTGTTATTTAGGGTTAGAAATTTCATATGAGAAGTGAATTATAATATTATACTTGGTTAGATTAATCGATCGAGGGCAGAAACTGAACTTGGATAGGAGTTTTCTCATTATTATTAATTTCTTATTAATTCTCGTATGTAATCTGTTTGGTTGAGTTTAATTACTTTGATTTTTTTATTTATTTAATTTGGTTATTTAATTATAATTAGTTAGTCCATCATCATTTAACCCCTTTTATTATTTTAATTAAATATGAATAATCACAAATTAATTCACATTTCTCATGGGATCGACCCTTACTTACCGCTTCTACTAGTTAGTGGGGGAAAGTTGAAAAAAATAAAAATATTAAACTTATCGCGTGAAAGTGCGCGGTCACCTAAACTCAAATCTCATGCATATGATGTCTTTTTATATCCCATAGAGTGCCCTTGAAGTCATCTAATAAGCCATAATCTGGGCCCAATATTTAGGTTGGATCAGGACTTAATAACTATTAGGCATATTTTACAGATTGGGCCGAATTTAATAGAAATTAGCCGAGTCACTTCAAAAATGGAATGGTTTGGGGTGACCCAATACCAGCCTGCTGGCACGTTCCATTAGCAACGAGCGACACGAGCGGTTCATTTTCATCCCTAGCTAGAAGACGTCCCATTTTCATACTCAAGCAGGAAGACGTCCCAAAATACTAAAAATAAATAACAAAATATCTCGTGAGAGCACATCCATCAAGAAAAATAGATAAGTGGGAAAATATGTAAGTGCAAAAGAATTAAACGCATAAATAACAATATTAAACTCGCACATTTTCAACCTTATCACCTCGTTAAAAATTGATTCGTATAATATTACTACATCTGGACATTTCATGGTGAATTTTTTTTTGGCTCCACACATCGTGCCAACCTTGAGATTCACGTTGGAGAATTATCTTAGGTCGCTCCTTAAGAATCCTCAAATATCTACATCAATATGGATCACGATGCAGCCAATCCCAGCTTTGATGTAGTTATTGATGTAGAAGAACCATACCTGAATCTTTTAGGTATAATAATATTGTTGATGATGATTTTCATCCCGATTGAAGACGAGGTTAATGAGCGTACCATATCCCCTTTCGCTCGATAAAAGACCGAGGATTGTAGTAGCAGAGTTAAATTTTCCTAATTTTGGGGTGATTTTGGGGTCAAAGAGTGAATGGTAAAAAAATAATTGCAAAACTTTTATCTAGTGGGCACAAAAATAAGATGTAAAAACTAGTGGACAAAAAAGCATTCTAATATGTATTTATTAGTCAATTTTCCCAAAAAAAATAAAGGTTTTAGAATTCCCTAGGTGATACTGGAGTGTCGGACCACCACCATAGGGCACTCGGTAGGAGATAGTTGAGCGCCGGACAACCACCTAGCGCTTAGGTTCAATTCTTTTCGCTGATTTCAACAAGATCGTCTCGTCTTAGAGGCACCTAGCCAATTTTTGCAACACTGGATAAAACACTTGTTTTTACTTGGGGGCAAATATTTTAGAACTTTTAATATTTATACTGGCCCGTTTGATATACTAGTTATGACCATATAACGACACTAGAATTATTATTATTATTATTATTTTAATACACAAAACGAAATTAGTGAAATTTTCAGTAATACATGCACCAGATTCCTTATGTGTGATGGTATATGAATGTATAGTGCATCTAAAAGCTTGTGCATCCGGTCTTTTCCTTGTGATTATTTATGTATACTCTGTGCGGCTGTATATAATGTTAATTGCAATGATATATTTTTGTTATGTACGAACAATGGATGTTCATATTGCCAACAATTATATTCTTCACATACGTATATAACCGCACAAAATGTACATATATTATCATACAAAAAATCAGGTGCACCAAAACCATCTTGAAACTTTAAGCAACTAATAACAAATTAAAAAATAGATTAAAAACTCCGCAGCTAATAATATCACATACGCATAAGATTAAAGAAAAAAAACAGTCAAGACTTTGGGGTACAACCTAAAGAGAAGAGAGATGTCAGTATTCACTAGCAGCACATCAAGAAGGAAGTGATGATGTTGATATAAGCTGGCACTCCTCAAGTTGAAGTTGCCGAAATGGTGGTGGATTGGTCACCGTTGCTCGAATAGTTTTCTCGGCATTCGACTCATCCTTAAGGGTCAAAAGACACAGGGTGTGGCCAGCTAAAATAGCCTTGTCGACTTTCACAAGCTCGAAAGATTTCTCAATATTCTGAGAGGGTTGAAAGAATCATTAATTAATTGAAAGACGATGTCACGTGTTTTCTACTAGTAATTGTTAGAAATGGGCGTGCACTAACAAACACATGCACATGACCAAAAAAAATACGTATACATATATACCTTAGCCTCAGTATTGATGCTTTCAATTACACACTTTGTTGCTCCATCTATCTTCATTCTATAACCCTATAACAAATCTCCCAAGTCTATTGGCATGAGAGAAGAGCCCATCCAACGCGGAGGAACACAATCAACATCATAACCATGTAAAGGAATTTCAAACACAACACATTCTCTCAGTTTTATTGGCCACATGCCAACAATAACCAAAAAAAGGGAAAATGAACTTTTTCGCACTGTAAGTTGGCCTACTTTGCAATTTAGTCCTTTTTTTTTGTCTGTTTTCAATTTTGTCCGTTTTCTTTTTAAATAACTGCAATTTAATTCGATTATCGCCGGAAAAATTGAAATGCACCGTAATTTGCTGAGTAGGCGCCAATCGCTGCTGACTTGGCGTTAAAAATTGGGGATCCTCGCCCGCGTGGAAATAAAAGAGTTTTGACTTTATTTTAATTAATGTGTCATTATCCTGTGTATTTTTCTGTGGCCATGGAGTTTCAGTCACTTTCTCTCTCTTCCTTGCTCGATCAATTTGCCCCAAAAGGCTTCAAAATGCTTCGTTTCACTTTCCCTAACCACTCCTCATGGCCACTGCGACGACTAAATTCACCAT
>BMAC01000812.1:324385-340106 GCA_014905375.1 Phtheirospermum japonicum | reverse complement strand
AAATTGCGGCGGCAGTGGCCGACTCACATCTTGTTGAGACTCAGCAACGAGAGCGTGAAAACCGAAGAGAATAGAGAGGATTAGAGTCAACAATGGCGAATCCATACAAATCACGTCGACTAGTGAAATTTTTTTCTTCATACAAAGACGGCGGCCTGTTCACGCCCTCCCTGCATCTGGGTTCAATCCAAAAACAAAAATACAAAACAAATCGTCAATTCGGGGGGAATTATAGAAATTAAGTTTTGAGAAATCGAAATAGGATAAATTGTAGAAATTTGGTCCAATCGTTGAAATATTTCTCGATCGCGAGGCAAAAAGGTTCTTCAATCGGAGAATTCAGTTTAGGGTTAGGGCATTGCACTGGGTTCTAGAACCTAATCAATAATGTAGACAAAGAATATTTAGGTACAGAAAATCATGGGTGATAAAGAGATTTGAAATTCTTTACTTTTATGTTCATCAGATTAATTAAAATAAAGTCAAAACTCTTTTATTTCCACGCGGTCGAGGATCCTTAATTTTTAACGCCAAGTCAGCAACGATCGGCGCCTACTCAGCAAATTACGGTGCATTTCAATTTTTCCGGCGACAATCGGACTAAATTGCAGATATTTAAAAAGAAAATGGACGAAATTGAAAACAGGCCAAAAAAAAGAACTAAATTGCAAAGTAAGCCAACTTACAGGACGAAAGAGTTCATTTCCCCCCAAAAAAACCTACCCAGCTCTTGCGGATTTGATCCAAGTACTTCTTTGCCATCTCAGATTTCTCCTCTTGTATGCAGTTATCAATCAATTTGTATTTGTAGACGGGGCAGTCAGAATCTGGTGGCCATGAGAACTCGGCAAACTGCTCACAAAAAAACCAATCTCTCTTTCGTTTTCAGTTTGGATGGAAACCCTAATTCCCAATTTCCATGAATCAACCATTTCCATCCCTAGAAAGGGCTCTCCTTTTTTCCTAGTTGCAGTGCTCTTCTTCTAAGAGAGACTGCATTCCAGTCTCAATTGTTTTCGCCTATATATAGGACTGGTTTAACACCCATGTAATACACGCGATTTATGAAAAGTTAAATATAAAAAATATTTGTCAAAATTTCAAAGTTTGAAATTTAAAATAAAAAATTGAAAGGAGGTGTTCTCAACCCGTGCACTGTTCAATTTATTAATTATTATAATTATTAATTAATATTATATTTTAATGGTTAGATTAAATTCGTTAATAATTATATTTACATACTTAGAAGAATTCAAAAGTTGTCACATTTTAAACCCGTGTCTAATCTATATTAATTAATTATTATTAAACTCATTTTATATTTTTATGTTTAGATTAATTTTATTAATAATTATAGTTATATAATTTGAAAAATTCAAAATGTGTCATACTCTCAAGCTTCTTGCATTGTACCATTTTCTAATAAATATTAATTAACTATTATTATATAATTTTATTTTTTTATATCAAGATTGAATTCATTACTAATATTTATTGCAAATATATCATAATTTACCTATACAGAATATTTAAAATTTCAAAAAAAAATTATTCTAACTTTTATTATAAATATAATTTATTTAATTATTTTCATAAATAAGTTTTTCTTTTAATTAAAATTATTTCATATGTAATTTGTCTTTCAATTAAAATAACTAATTTAGATTTTTTCTACTAATTATATATGACTTATATATATTTTATATTAGGAGTGTAAAAGAAAATTATTGAATTAGAGAAAATATAATAAAAGAAAACTATTAACTTGGGTTAAATATAATAAAAAAGATATTAAATTATGCAAGATACAATAAAAGGAAAGTATTAAATTAGGTATATATTAGGCTCGAATGACACATAAGCAATCGAAACACCAAAAAATTTTATTATCCAAGCGAAGCATACGAAGCTGACACGTAGATTAGGAATATTTTGCATTAATATATACTTGTTTAACACTGTGTATTACACGGGACTTATCAAAAGATAAATATAAAAAATATTTGTGATAATTACTGAATTTAAATCTAAAGTAAAAAAAAATTAAAATAATGTATTCTCAACCCGTGACTTGTACATGTCTAATCTATTTATTAATTATTATAAATATCAAATAACTTTATATTTGATGTTTAAATTAATTAATAATCTTAGTTACATACTTACAAAAATTCAAAAGGCGTCGCATTCTAAACCCGTGTCTAATTCTATTTTATTAATTATTATTATTAAATAATTTTATATATTTATGTTTAGAATAAATTCGTTAATAATTATTAGTTACATATTTTGAGACTTTCAAAAGATGTCATACTCTCAACTTGTGTCACATTGTACTGGTGTCTAATCAATATTTATTAATTATTAGTATATAATTTAATAATTTTATGTTTAGATTGAATACATTACTAATATTTAGTTACATACTTAGATTATTGCAAATAACTCATATTTTAACTTTATAGAATATTTAAAACTCAAAAAATCAGATTATTTTAAATTCTATTATTAACAAAACTTATTTAATTATTTTCATAATAAAGATATTTTTGTAATTAAAATTATTTCATATGTAGTTTGTCTTTAAATTAAAATAATTAATTTAGATCTTATCTACTAATTATATATGACTTATCTATATTTTATATTTGAAGAATCAAATGAAAGTATTGAATAAGAAAAAATATAATAAAAAAATTGAATTAGGTAAGATACAATATTGAATAAATAAAAAGAAAAGTATTAAATTAGGTAAATATTAGGCTCAGATGACACATAAGCAAATGAAGCACCAAAATTGTTTATTTGTCAAACGAAGCATACGAAGCAGACACATAGGTTAGGAGAATTTTACATTAATATATAAGGGTGATATATATATATATATATATATATATATATAAATAGATCGGAACAGCAAAGGGGATTCTTTTTCCCTTTTCTTCTATGCTCTTCTAAATCATACTTAATTCCAATCTCACCTTATGTACCATGGAGAATACACTGGGCCACTGCTTTGTTGGGCCTTGCTTTACCCTTGGTCCATCACAATTTTTGAGAAAATGACAAAAAATACTATTTTTTAAAAGAAAATTCCAATATTACTTTTAGTTAGTTTTTTTCCATTAATACAATCTTTATTTATTTTCTTACGTTTTGAGTTAAATTTTATCTCAATAATACGAGACTCTAGTTAACACATATATTTAGGATATATGTATTTATGGTAATTTAATTATTTTTCGCCATATAATTGAAATCTCTTGAAATAAGCAGTCTTTTATTCTTTCTCCGTGAACTATTCCATTTTCTTTCTCTTTTCTCCTTTTTTCTCGCTCTTCACGAGAAAAAAGTTGGGTCTTTTTATGCTCGTTGGATATTCATGTACAGAGATTCTCTCTCTAGATCCTTTTAATTATTTTTCTGGGTTCATATAATTTTATGGGTCTGCTGCAGTTTAGATATTTTGCAAAACGGGGGATTTTTAGTTTTGAATTTTTTTATCTTACTGAAGTCATTATTATGTGCACAAATTCTAGCTTTGATTTCTGTCGCTCTGAGACACGGATGTTTTTATTTTAATTTTCGTATGCAGAATTGAAATTTATTTGTGAATAAACTCTAACTTTAATTTCTGCCGCTCTGAGACACACATGTGTTTTTCTTTGAATTTCCGTATGTAAAACATATATATTTGTGCACATAAAGTCTGCTTTGTGCTGAACTTATTGTAGAGGAAAGTACAAAGAACAAAAGATTTACAACAAGGCAAGCTTCGTTCACGAGGGGCAACTCTTTATTGATCAAAGCTTTATTTTTATTTTCAATTATTGCAACTTTTGATTCTACTAATTATGGGAATGAACCTTTTTCTTTAATGAACATGTTTCAGTGAATGTTTTATTGAGTAAACAGGTAATATATTGCGATAATATCGAAAATAATCGAACTAACAGATCTAACGCAATCGAGCAAATATATTATAAATATATAATATAATTAAATAACGAAACTAAAGGAAAAGTTAACCGTCGAGGCGAGCGAACTCTTTTCTTAAGATTCTTATTGCCCCGTACTACGTGCTCACGATTTGATAGCAATGAACCTCCCAAAATACAACGACGCGGAGCTGGACGGAGCAGACAATCCAGTCAACCTGGCGAACGAGAATTGGGCAGACAACTGAGCAAATCCTAACTGCAAACTATATGTCCAGTCAACCTGGCGAACGAGAATTGGGCAGACAACTGAGCAAATCCTAACTGCAAACTATATGATTTCCTTAAGATTCTTATTGCCCCGTACTACGTGCTCATGGTTTGATAGCAATGAACCTCCCAAAATACAACGACGCGGAGTTGGACGGAGCAGACAATCCAGTCAACCTGGCGAACGAGAATTAGGCAGACAACTGAGCAAATCCTAACTGCAAACTATATGATGCGTGAGGCAGGTAGGATTATGACATGTATGCGAGAGCTCTCTTAGAAACGTATTTTGATGTATGCAAAAGTGTTTTTACACTATATGGGAGTTGGTATTTATAGATATGAGGGACCCTTAAACAAGGTAGGAAATCTATAGGAATTAGGATTCCTAATACAAGCCAATCTTCTTATCTTACTCAATAAGAAATACTTAGAAGCTTCCAAAAGAGGCCCAAACTAATTAAAACCCAAGGAATTAAATAGTTTGCGGTCCACCATCTCTAATAATTTTCCACAAAATAATGAATAACATTCATATATAGGACATTTTCTATCTACTTAGAAAATTCTTCACCCTCATTACCTTCCAAATGTCCAACCTTGGTCATTGACTTTTCACTCACCCAGAAATGGATTTGTGAAAGTAAATATACCACCATAATCTACTCGAAACGTATATTAACAATTTGACGTTCGTTTACACAATTAACGACCCGTCTACATTTGGAATATTTGGTCAAAACTACCATATATAACTTTACCAAATCCAATTTCCCCAACAATCCCCCACATGAGTGCAAAATCAATGTAAAGATGCATGGGACTCAATTGCTCAGTTTCCACATGAAACGTTATCACATCTGGACAGGTAGCTTTTGACTTTGAACCTTTCCGTAGTGAAATACCATCGGATAAACCCACGGCCTAGTTGACTGAGTCATTGAACTATTTCGAGTCCGAGCCTACCGAGACAATGATACTCACATAATAACGTTTACGCCAATTCTGCAAGTTCTACGTTGTGTCCATTTTGGCCTTGGACACTCTTGGTTTCACAAGTGCTTTGGGCGAGGCGGCCACTCCTCTACACTTGAATAGGTGACCTTGTCTATCAGAAGTATCCTGCTATACTTCACCTTTATAGGTATAGATCGTCATTAAAAGTCAAAGACTTACCCTATGCCACGGTCATCAGGATATCACTTGGATATGCTCTCTAGGGAAATAGGTTTAGCTCATGGCTAGTTACCAAGTGTTCGTAAATAGAACAGTCCAAAGTTTAGTTGGCCACATTGAACCAAGTTCTTGGGATCTCCAGTCATCATGGTTGGGTTTCCACTAAGGACTATTCATTTGTGTGGACTTTAGCCCATTCCCTCTAGCATAGAATTGATCTCGATTTATACTCTTTGTAAACGGATCCGTTATAATTTCCTTTGATTTCACATAATCAATGAAAATTCCTCTTAAGGTCAATTCTCTAACGGTATTGTATTTTCGACGAATAATTCGCGAATTACCGTTATTCATTTCATTGTAAGCCCTAGCGATAGCAACTTGATTATCGAAGTGTATCATAACCATTGATACGGGCTTCCTCCAACATGGAATGTTCTCGAGAAGATCTCGAAGCCACTCAGCGTCTTCACTAGCTTTGTTCATAGCTATGAACTCTGATTCCATGGTGGACGGGGCTATGCATATTCACTTAGTGGATCTCCAAAATACAGCACCTCCACCGATGGTAAAATATACCCACTCGTGGAGTGTGAATCTTTAGAGTCCTATATCCAGTTCACAACACAGTACTTTTCTAGTACTTCTGGATATCTCATATAATGCAACCCATAACTCAGAGTATACTACGAGTATAGTAATACTCTAGTTAACCCTATCCAGTGGTCACTGTTCGAATTACCCGTGAACCTACTTACTTAGTTCACTGAATAAGCTAGATTTAGTCTAGTACAACTAGCAACGTACATATGACTTCCAACAATCCTAGCAAATTCCAGCTGAACCACTGAATCACCTATGTTTTTCACCAAACGAAGGTTATCGTCAAATGAAATTTTAGCCATTTTATCATCAAACCCCTTACACCTTTCCAGTACGCTTTCCACATAGTGGGACTGATAAAGTACTATGCTGTTTGATTTATTATGATCTTGATCCCAAGCATCACATCGGCTAACCCCATATCCTTCAAATCAAAGTTGTCCTTCAACATGTTCTTAGTACTTGTGATCACATCACTTGAGTTACTCAACATCAACATGTCATCAACACAAGACAAACAATGATTAAGAGCTAGGTGTGTTCTTCACAAAAACACATTTATCGCATTTATTAATGCGAAAGCCATTGGTCATCATCACAGTATCAAACTCGATATGACATTGCTTTGATACTTGTTTCAATGCATACGGTGATTTAACAAGTCTACACACCTCATTCTCTTGAACAGGAACTACAAACCCATCAGGTTGTTTCATATAAATTTTTCCAACTAACTCACCATTCAAGAATGATATTTGCATTCATATTTGATTAATATCAAGATTGTGCAGCGCAACAATCGTCAAAATCACCTTAATAAAAGTGATTCTAGTTACAGGTGAGTAAGTAACAAGAAGTTGTATTCTCCTCTTAGTTTAAAGTATTTAGCTATCAGCCTAGCTTTATACTTATCAATCAAGCCATCATCTTGATACTTTATCCTTAGGACCCACTTGCAACCAAGGGGTTTTATTACCATGGGAAAAAMCAATCAACTCCCATGTATGATTCTGCAAAATTGARTCAACATTGATGGCTTCCTTCCACATAGAAGCATTAGGACTAGACAAGGTTTCTTGAGATTCATTATCTAACAAATAAATCATCTAAGCAGTCCTAGCCCTGGATTCATCACCATCACCATTTTGTGATGCAACTTGAGCTATAAGAAGTGTTGCTTCATCTATAACATCATGAACTCTCTTTTACAACCATCACTATTTCATTTGCAAGGAAATATGTGTTCAAAGAATACTGTATTCCTTGATTCAATGGTTGTTCCTTCAATCACATCAAGTATATCAGACTTATGTACTAGGAACCAATACGCATTGCTATTATGCGCATATCCAATGAAGATACAGTCGACTGTGAAGGCCTCATCTTCACTCTCTTGGCTCTGCCAAGTACCCCCACACTTTGAGGTAACTGTAAGCAGAAGCTTACCTTTCCATAACTTATATGGAGTCCTTTCCTTTCCCGTGTAGGGTAACCTATTCAAAATATGGTTAGCGAAAGGATCGTCACCCCCCACATATCAGGCGTTAACCCTGAACTGATTAACATAACGTTCATCATTTCTTCCAGAGTTCTATACTTGCGTTTAATGACGCCGTTCGATTTAGGTGTACATGGAGCAGTTGTTTGATGAATTATGCCATATTCAGCGCAAAATTCCTCACACAGTACAACATGCTCTCCACCTCAATCACTTTGAATTATCTTAATTCGAGTTTTAAGTTGATACTCAACTTCATACTTGAAGACTTTGAAAACATCAAAGATTTTGCCTTTGCCCCTTAGCAAATAAATGTCACAAATTATTGTGCAGTCATCAATGAAAGTAATAATTTACTTTTTAGCCCCTCTAGTTTACACAAATTTCATATCACATATCTCGATGTGAAATAACTTTAGAGGTACATAACTCTTTCCACCAAATGAAAAGATACTCCGGGCGTTTTAGCCTCAACACAAATCTCTCACTTGTGTCTTCAACCAAAATTGACATCTAATTGTAAATTTAATTTTATCAATTTTGTTGGACTTATAATGGGCTTTATATCATAGCCTCAACGCTAGAATACCCAATTTCCAAATAAGCACACAAAACTAATAATTATAATTTCTCATAATCTTCTTTTGGCTTTTCAGATTTGACTGAGGTGTGCGTTTATTCAGATTTGTTGGAAAATTAATTTTGTTGTGGCTAATTTTGATGGTCAAATACTTTTATTCATGTTGAATGAAATAGAATAATATTAATATACGTATTGAGCAGATAATCGTAGCATTTATTTTTCCAAAACTGATTTTCGATGAGTGAGACTTAAATTGTGTAAGTTAGCCATTTGAGAGTGGAAGCGTATAAAATCCCACATTGAAAATGTAAGGAAAGTTTATTCACTTTATTAGTATAGATGAAGTAGTAATTAGTATATTGTGATTAAGCACATGCAATAGTTGGTTGTGTTTGCAACCGTGAGTTTGGGCCTAGGCTTTGGCCTTGACTTTGAATCTTAGCTATTGACTTAGGACATAGGATTAGATCCTGGGCTATGAGAATCTCTTGGATTATATGAGATTGGTTTTGAGAAAATGCCAAAAATTACTAGTTTTTATAAAGAAGTTCCAATAGTATTTTTTTTTTTTTTTATCATTTTCTCGTTTTGAGAAAATGCCAAAAGTATTAGTTTTTACAAAGAAATTCCAATATTACCTTTAGTTAGTTTTTTTCCATTAAAATAATATTTATTTACTTTCTTACGTTTTGAGCTAAATTTTATCTCAATAATACGAGAATCTAGTTAACACTTATTTGGGATATATGAAAAATATTTAAAGTAATGTAATTATTTTTCCCCGTATAATTGAAATCCTTAAAATTGGCATTCTTTTATTCTTTCTTTCCCCCCATTTTTCTTGTTCTATCTACCTGCGTCGGTTCAAGCAAATTTCAATGAAAATCTTTTAACCTTAAAAGTTTTTTTCTAAAGTTTGTGAAATTATTGGATATTGTTATCACCGCAGATATCTCGATGCCACCGTCTGGAGAAGAAGGATCGGACGGCTATGATTAGTGATGGGTTGCTAGCGGCGGAGCACGCAACTTGATGGGTGCATCTACTTTTCCTAAATTAAAAGGATACCGAACAACTGAACACCGGTACAATCTTATTTTTTAATTTTGATATTTTCTTCTCCAAAAAAACCTAGACACATAAACCTTATCATTTATGTTCTTTAACTCGGTTCTCTATTGCACATTTTCTTTCCTATTTTCCACTGAATTTTCAAATGGTCGCTTCTGCATTGGCTTCATCAGCAGCAACCAATTCTGGGATTTGGTTCCATCGGCACAAAGAACCATTTCCATCTGGATTCTCTTCAGTTTCTAGAAACTCACCATTTATCTGATTGAAAAGGTGATTTTTTTTTCACTCTTTGATTTCATTTATGTTCTCCGTTAGAACAGAGTTCGATGTAATCGTAACACATTGAAAAGGATGCTACTTGAATATGTCGTTTCTCATTCTTCAGTAATTTCTTATTTTTATTTTTCTGCTGTGATGTCTAAGGGGATGCTTGGTTGGAGGGTTTAGAGAGTAGGGAATGGGAAACACTATTAAAGTGGTGCTTGATAACTACCACATTATGGGTTTGATTGCCCAATTTTTGGTATTGAGCCATACACCCCACAAACATGGGTTATCAAACCCATTAACCTCCACAATCAAACCCATTCCCATTCCCATTCCCATGAAATTCACCAAGCATCCCCTAAATGTTGTATTGTGTATTGGTGATCAGTTTTCTTTGTTCGATTGATTTCAAATTTGAATTTATTAAAATAAAATAAAAATAGTTGTTGATTCCTCAATAATCTGAACGACAGATGTTAAGGGAGTGTTTGCGAACCCTAGAAAAAAGTGAATCTCATTTCCAGCTTAAAGTTGAGAATAACTTATTTTAAGAGTTTGCAAACTTTCCCTAAATAAGTTTCGATCCTAATTCCCGATATGCTGCATTGCAGAAAATGGCTAAAATTGATAATATTTGTGTTTGAGATATATTTGGACTGCTTAACCAGGGTTCCGAAATCAAATCTTGTACATATGTGCATATGTGTTTCTATTGAATGTTTTAGTTATTCATACAACCTTTTTCTTCTTCTTCTTTTTAATCGGTGTACATTTGTGCAGTATAGATTACTATGTCTTTTTGCTGTAAGAAGTGAAATCCAAAACAAGACAAGTGTATATCCCACTTGCATACGACATTTAGGACTAACTTTACTAAATTTCTTATCGTTTAATAACAAGTTTTTGGGCTTTTGATGTGTTGGGAAGGTTATTGGGATGGGAATATCGTTTCTTGACACCGTCGAGGAGTGACAATTTATATTTTATTTTGTATTTTAAATGACCAAAGGTTGATTCATGTGCAATTTTAATATTTTATGGGTGCATTTGTTGCTGTAAGGTTATCTGGCTTGTTACCACCGGCAAAGGCTGCGACCATTTAGACACGACGGAAAAATGGATGGTGTATTCAATGGCTACGCCATCGCATGGGTAAAGTGGATTCAGTCCATGTGCGTTACGAATTGGGACGGAGGGAGCCGTCCACCTCTAATCGACGGAGATTTTTGCGACATTTCCAGACATCGCAGAAACTCAAGAACGAACGGATGGAGATCGAGAGGATGAAACTCAAGAACGAACGAATGGCGTTGGAGTTGAGACGAAAGGAGATGGGGATCGACGAGAATTGAGGTAAAGGTACTAGCTTTTGCGTTGTTTTTTTTGTTTTTTGTTCTTTTTTCTGATTGTACGGTATGAGACGATGCTTTCGTTTTTGCGTATTTTTTTCTATTGGCTTTTAGTATTGTACCTTTTTTTAAGCCATTGAAGTGGATTATTAGGTGGTGGTTTAGGTGATTGTTGTGTATGTAGCGAGATGTGATTTGTAGTTGACTGTTGATGATGGAATTTTCTGAAGTTCCAATTTGTTTCTAATGTCTGGAAAATATAATTTGATGATAATATTTTATAGAATTTGTATTTTGATTTAAAAAAAAATCCTCTGTTCCAAATGAGCACACACAGTAGAAGATATGCGATTCTAGTTTCAGAATGAAATCCAAGAGATGAAAAAACGCAAGAACTCTCCCCGTTTTTTTATTCGACCTAGTCGACTACCCGCCGGGATCACGACGTCTCTGCCACGTCTCTGGATGGCCGCCATTTTGCCACCGTTATCTCAGCATCCCCGGCCACTTCCGGCCGTCGTCTTGCCACCTCCGGCTTTGGTTTCCAGAACCCCCGGTCATCTGCTCGCCACGACTAAGCTTCCACGCCATGCGCATGCCCCGCAGCCACCTCCGGCCTCCATAACAGCGTATGCGCTTCTTCATCTCCGGCAGGATGACTTCCACTACACGCCGTCGATTGCTTCGTCTCCAACAAACCACACGCTGCCGATTCTTCACCCACACTCCTAGCCCCCTCCGGTCTTCACGACGGCGCTTGCCTTCATCACGCCATTGCTTGCTCTGCCATTTTTTCCACCTCCGCCGTCCCACACACAGTTATAATCCCGACAGATTTGGCAGCCCCTGGTGGCTACGTTGCCGACGATCGCTACGGCACACAGCGGCTCCTTGTTCACGATGACTGTCGTTCCTCCATTTTATTCTCACACAGCGTCGTCGCCTTCTCTCCATAACGTGGTCCAATATCTCATCCCGCCGTCGCCTTCATTGGCTTTCCCGACGAAGGATTCTTCTCCAGCAACCTCTAATCCCGGCCTTCTCGCTGCCCCCGTATCTTTTGGTTCCTTATCGGTGGTTCGAGTCTTGCCACCGCCGTCTTCTACGCAGCTTCCTCCGGTGATTCTTGCAGATACTCAGTCCGCTTCCGCTGCGTCTTCTCCGGCTTTGATGATGGCAAATCCTTCAGCCATGTCCACGACCCCGATTGGACACTTTCCCTCCTTGACTCCTTCTCGTCAGGCGTTTCTTGCGCAGCACAGATCTCATGGGGTAACAGATGCGGATTTTTCTGCGGTCAACCATCATCTTGTAACGGCTGCCCCTTTCACCGCATTGCAAGTGGCCAATTCCAATCTAATTCTACGTGGACTCTTGGGACCTCCTTCTATGACCCATCTGCATTGGGCTCTAGCCTTTCCCAATGGCCCATCAACAGAAAGATGTTAATCATAATGCTCTTCCAATTTCTCACCCCAACACAGCGTAGGCCACTCTTCGGCCCATTCCTTGGGCCAAGGTGCCCAAAACATTTTTCATCCTCCTCAATCTACTTCAGTAGGAAATTCCTTAGGGATGCCACCGATCAAGAAAGGCGAGTCTTTTTCGGTCACCATGGACGAGAATTGCTACCAAAATCGCGTTAACTTGTTACGTGATTCTCTTATTGGACGTTTCCTTCAACCTAAAGGGTCCAAACCCTTATAGCTCGAAGACATCAAGGCCGTTTTGAAGGATACTTGGAAGATTACTGGACCATGGAGTTTTGCCCCCCTTGGTAAAAGCTTCTTCAGCATTTCTTTTTCCTCAGCCGATGATAGGGCGCGTACGTTTGCCAAATCCGCTTGGAAGTTCGGCTCAAGCTCTATTTGGCTCTTCCCCTGGACCCCGGTTCAATCCCTACAAGATTCCTTCGGCCTCGTCTTAGGTTTGGATTCGTATTTATGAATTGTCAATCGAGTACTGGGATCAATCTTTTATTTTAAATATTGCTAGAGTAGTTGACATTCCTTTGCAAATTGACGATCAATCTATTAATGGCTCGGTTGACCATTTTGTTCTTGTGTTTGTTGAGATTAACCTTGAAAATACACTGCATGAGATGGTAATGATTGAACGGGAAGGATATTGCGGGTATATTTCCATTGGGTATGAGTACTTGCTGGATTTCTGTTCTTTCTGCAAAACGGTTGGGCATCTAGTTAGTTCTTGCCCCTCTTATAAATCTTGTGTCGCTCAGAACGTCGATAGGGACGATTGGCATATGATTAACACTAGACGTTCTTGTCGACGCTCTGATTCTCGTGAGCATCAGATCCGTAGCCGTAAGGATTCCCGCCCAACTCCCGAGCCTACTAATCCTTCTCTGACGACTTCTAACACCTTTCGAGTGTTACAAGCTGAAGCCTGCACGGGTCCTTTGACACCTCCTACCTCGGAGCCTACTTCGAGGTCCAAGCCGCTATCTCCCGCCTTCGTGAACACGGCTTCTAAAACTATCGCTACTCTTGTTACTTCGTCCGGTGTGGAAGGGAAAGATTATCGTATCGCTTTTGAGCCTTCTAATAGTGGCTCAGACAATGGTGATCAACAAACTGCGCAGCTTTGCAGGGAGAATGTTTTGCATGTAATTGTTGTGTTTTTCTCATATTTTTAATTAGGTTTTTATTGTGGTTTTAACGGTTTTTATGTCGGTTAATTAAGTTTTTAAGTCGTTTTTCTAGTTTTGTTGTTTTTCGTATTTCTTGTTAATTTTATATTTAATTGAGTTAAATGGTTCAATTGATTTGAGGAATGGTGAAACTCTTAAATTTTAATGTTCAAAATCCTATTTTTATAGGTAAAGGCATTAAGGGACAAAGTTCAAGCCAAGCCAAGCCAAGGCGTGCCAAATTCGGTGCCAAAAGAGGCTCCCAAAATGCCAAACTCTCTGGAATTGGTGCCAAGGCTCGCCAAGGCAAGCCAATCCACGCCAAAACTGATGCCCAGGCTCAAACCGACGTGAAGCAGCGCCAACCGACGCCAAACCCCTTGCCCAGGCGCCAACCGATGCCAATCCACGCCAGAACCGATGCCAATCCATGCCAGAACCGATGTCAAACCCTGCCCGGGCGCCAACTCTCGTCCAGCCCAAGACCGAGCCACCTCCGAGCCATCTACAAACCACCTTGAGCCAATTTGGTCAACACGGGTCCAATTGGGTCAAACCAGAGATTTAAAGAGGCTTTAAGGTCAAATTGGCCCATCTAAACCCAATTAACCTAGTATATATAGACTAGAACTTCATTTTTGTAAAAACACCTCCTCCCAACCCAAGCTTGAGTTTGGGACTTAATTTCTCTTTCTAGATTTAATTTTCAAGCTTTGCCTTGAGTTTGTAAGCTCAATAAGGATTCAAGTACTCTCTTGGATCTTTAATTTCTTGCAATTTCAATCAAGCTTTTGATTTCTCTCTTTAATTCTAGTAAGCTTTCTTTTAATTTCTTGCTTTGTTCTTCATTTGTTTTATGCTTTTTGCCTTAGGTATTAGAAGTTGTGCTTGATCTTGTGAATTGGATATGAATCCTAGTTGAGTGAGACATCTAGATCATAGATCAAGTCCTTGATTTGTTTAATTTCAAGTAATTTCATATGTTTCATGCATTTTTCTTCATTTCATGCTTTTAGCCTTAGCACCTTGAATTCATGATGAAACATATGAATTGGCTATGGAATCTAGATGAGTGACACATCTAGGTCATAGATCGGCTCTTGAATCGCCTTGAATTCATTCTTTATTTGCAATTTTATTTTTATGCTTTGTTTCATGCTTAATCCTAGATCTAGGCTTTGTTTCTTGTTGTTTTTCTTAAAGTTTCAAACTTTCATGTCAACTTGCAATGCTCTTTCTATCCATACTTTCAATTTTTGCTAATTTGCTTTATTTAGGATTTTATGCATAGTTGAACCTTGTGCTTGCATGCTTGTACTTGGTGAAACATTGCATTTTCTTACTTGTTTTCATTATTTCTTTGCATTTTCTATTTGAGGCATACGACGAGGCATTCTACCCACTTGCAATTTCAATTCCTAAGATAGTTAGCTATTTTATTTGCTTTATTTTTATTTTCCTTTTATTTTCCAAGCTTGAAACACCTTGAAACTTGCAATTGAATCGAATTTCGGTAATACCAAGCCATGAACCCGTTGATTTATTTCAACACCACGAAAACTCTCCTAACAAAATGGTGCCATTGCGACTCGGCTTGGTTAAGGTTTTCGATTTGATTGTAATTTTTTTTTTGTTTTTGGCTTGTTTTGTTATTTGACATTTTTTTTTTGTTTGAGTATGCAAGGCACGTATAACTATAATCATGGTGGATACATTCCCGGCATGGGAGGGCATGGTGCAAACCATGCCGGGAATGAGACTTTGTATAATGGGTATGGCAACGTGGGAGGGCATGGTGCAAGCCACGTTGCCATTGGTGGACATGATATAGGCAACCCGGCATGGGAGGGCATGGTGCAAACCATGTCGGGTTTGATAGTTTCCCGGGTGTGAGTGGTTCCCTCGGTGGTTATGGAGCTCCAAATTCCTATCCGAACGTGCAAGCTCCATATTCCTATCCAAACGTGCAAAGCCCAACTTTCGGCCCGTATGGCTATGATGCTACTCATTATAATTCGAATATGCGTCGCCCGAAGCCCGGCCCATATGAAGCCCCTCCCGTTTTTCATTCCAATCCTATGCCGACTACGACTCCAAGTGGAAATGTGGGGGATGGATATCCGAGTCCCACCCCGTATGGTGGTAGTGGCATTCCCGTTCATGGTCCGAATATGCATAATGGTCGCTTTGGGAATTCCGATTGCTATTTTGGGACGAACATACCCATATACCCTCAAGATCTCGAAGAGTATGAGTTGTTTGGTGGTCCGGGCTCCAACTTCACATGTGGCCCCCCCATCCGTACTATGAGAG